>MU227294.1:784607-796369 GCA_018584345.1 Thuja plicata
TTATTTTATGATGCTAATGCTGATTTTACTCTTAAAGGTTATTCTGATTCAGATCTAGGAGGTGACCCCAATGATGGGAGATCCACTAGTGGTTACTATTTTTTCCTTGGTTCAGGTACAATTTCTTAGAAAAATAAAAAGAAACAATTAGTTTCATTGTGTTCTACCGAGGCTGAATATAAAGGCTGTACTACTACCTCTGAAGAAGCACTATGGATTCAAAGATTACTTGCAGATTTGGGCTTACCTCAGAATGACCCCACACCTTTATACTGTGATAATCAAAGTGCCATTGCCTTAGCAAAGAATCCAGTTTATCATGAAAGATCAAAGCACATTGCTCTCCATCATCACTTCATCAGAGAACACATTCAAGACAGACAAGTGTCCCTCTTTTTCTACAAAGGAGAAGATCAAGTTGCAGATATTTTGACAAAGCCTCTTTCTAGAGAAAAATTACAGATTCTTTGTACAAATTTGGGCTTAACACCCTTTGATTGTAAACCCCCAAGTAAAGATTAAAGGGGGATGTTAGAATTAATCTTTCCTTGGTTGTTATATTTACTAGGATAAACCAAGGTATCCTTTATTATTCTTAGATATTCCTCCTTATGAGGAATCCTACACTTGCCTCACACACTTATGACATGTGGCATCCATAGAAATGGGAGTTACAATGTAACTCCCTCCTCACCTCTCTATTAAAGAGATGGTTTTCTTTCTCTCACACACATTAGACACAATTCTTCACTTCTTCTTGAATATCATTGTAAGAGCATAGCTCAATCTCTCTCTCTTTTTCTAGGCATTTTTGCCCATTCATAATATTATCACGGGGGTTTTTTTACGCTTTTCCCCCTTCAAAATATTGTCTCCTTGCCTAATTGTTTTTGGTGTATGCACTTAGTTTTGCGTTATTCATGGTATCACTTCTTAAACCTAACTCTTAGATTAAACAATTTTCTTTCTCTTTATCTTATTATTTTTCTAACAAAGATTTTCAAATAAGAATTCTAGACAGTCTGATCATTTAGGGTGTGTCAATTTTTAATCCTGATAAAATAAGTCAATGAAATGCAAGGATCATGTTATGTGATCAAACTGTTTAGGATTGAACAATGATATTTATCAAAGGTTCCAAAAATCTATCTTCTGAATCTAAAAAAAAATCTGCGTCTGATGTGTGACCAAGATGTTGCACTATTGAATCCGGTTGGTACCAAAAATCTTATGATGCATGCCCCCAAGTGATAAATGTGAAACGTAGGGAAATTGAACTTAGAATGCGATAAAAATGCAGCTCTGAGACTTCATTAGGATGATGCGCCAATGAAAGATGCAATGAGGATATGGACAAGTGAGATGATGAAACACAATATGTACAAATGCAACTAGGAAAAACTTAAGGGACAAAAGGCCCCTGTTTCCAGGTTTTCACCTCTTGGGATTATTGCTCTTTTTCTCTTTTTTTTTTCTACCAAGGTGCCTATTGCTAGGTTTTCACCAAGGCACTTTTTTCTCTTTTTCAAATGTTTTTGGCTTTTTGAACTTTCTAATTTTTTTTGTATTTTGATCTTTTCTCATTTTTTTGGTATTTTTGAATTTTTCCATGTACAAAGGTGATGCTGACTCATTTGATACTTTCAACTTATACTCTTTCCGCTAATACTCTTTCCTCTGAATCAGGTGTGGAACCTCTTAAGATGAATGCTATTAATAGGTTCTTGCAATTCATCACCATCACAATCGGCCAAGTTGTAGGTCCCCATTCCAAATGAAGAAACAATGACAAAATGACCAAGCAAATTTTCCTACTACTTTCCTTTCTTTTCTCTATCAACCTGATTTTTTTGATTTTCTCTCAATACTAGATCTCCTACTTGAAAGGTTCGTGGTTTGATATGCTTGTTATAGTTGATACACTCTCAAATGGTCATAGGCTTGAGTTTGATGTTCCTCCAACAATTTTAATTGTTGAAGGCGGGCAACTCTATAATCTTCATCTATAATTAATCCATGCAATGAGACTCTTAGGGATGGTATTTCAACTTCTAAAGGTAGAACAGCTTCGGCCCCATAAACCAATGAAAAAGGTGTAGCTCCTGTCAAGGTTCGAATACTGGTTCTATAGGCCCACAATGCTTGATTGATTTAAAGATGCCAATCCTTTCCTGACTTGCCAATAGATCTCTTAAGGATTTTAAGATGTTCTTGTTGGTAGCTTCTACTTGTCCATTACCTTGGGGATAGTAAATGGATGAAGAGTGATGTGTAATATGAAATGTGTCACAAATTTCATTAACATCTTTGTTCTTAAACTATTTTCCATTATCCGTGATGATGGCATAAGGAATGCCATAACTGCAAATGATATGATTTAGGATAAACATGGAAATTTGCTTCCCTGTGGCAGTTGATAAAGGGACAACCTCAACCCATTTAGCGAAGTACTCTATTGCCGTGATTATATACTTGTGTCCATTTGAAGAAGGTGGGTAAATCATGCCAATTAAATCAAAGCCCCATTGATAGAATGGACATGGTGTGACAAAAAGGTGTAATTCCTGTGTTGGTGCATGGATTAGGTCTCCATGGTATTTACATTTTGCACAAACTTTGACATATTGACAAGCATCTCTTTCTAAGGTTTTCCAAAAGTATCCCATACGTAATATTTTGTTATCTAGGTTTAAACCACTCGAATGTGACCCACAAATCCCCTCGTGGACATCTTTTAAAGCTAATTTAGATTCATATTCCTCTAGACATCTAAGGAGCATTCCATCAAGACCTTTACGATACAACGTGTCAGAAAGGATGGTATAACAAGCCACTTGTCTTATGAAATTTTGCTTTTGAGCACGGGTTTGGTCTATTGGTAGAGTTTGATCTTTTAGGTAGGCATAGATGGGTCCATACCATTGTGAGTCATGTCCATTTAATAGGGAAATAATTTGGGTATCAGGTAGGTCAAATGTTGGTTTAACCAATTCTTCCACCAAGAACTCATACTTTTCATTTTGATCAGGCATTTGAAGTAAAGATGCCAAAGTAGCCATTGCATCGGCTACTCTATTCTTGTCTCTTGGAATTTGTTCAAAGGTAATTAGGGAAAAGTACTTTTTCCAATCATCCACCAATTTCTTGTAAGGAATTAGTTTTTCATCCTTAGTATTATATTCATCATTAACTTGATTAATGACTAATTGAGAGTCCCCATAGACTTGTAATTTTGTGACATTCCATGCCAAGGCCATCTTGATTCCTATGACCAAAGCTTCATACTGTGCTATGTTATTGGTGCAAGGGAAGAATAACTTGTAAGATTTTGGGATCGTGTAACCTTGTGGTGTAATCAAAAGAATGCCTGCTCCACTACCATTTTGGGTATAAGATCCATCAAAGTATAAAGTCCATGTCTTAGCTTCTACATTCACAATTTCAGAATCTGGGAATTCCACTTGCATAGGATGTGTAGATCATGAGGATATTCAGCCAATTGATCAGCTATAACTTGACCTTTGATTCCTTTCCTATCAACATATTCAATATCAAATTCACTAAGTACCATGACCCACTTTTAAATCCTTCTAGTTAAAGCTGTTTTGCCAAGCAAGTATTTTAAGGGATCAATCTTGGCTATGAGCTTCACCTTATGCAACAACATATAATGTCTTAACTTTTGAGAGGCAAATACCAATGCTAGGCAAGCCCTTTCCATGAAGCTAAATTTTAACTCATACTTGATCAATGTTCTACTCTGGTAATAGATAGCCCTTTCTTTTCCTTCATCATCCTCTTGTGCCAATAAGACTCCTAAAGATCTTTCCATTGCTGAAATATAGAGTAACAAAGGTTTTCCTTGAATTGGTGACATTAAGATAGGTGGATTCAGCAAGTATGTTTTCAATGATGTAAAGGCTTTATCACACTCCTCATCCCATGTGAAGATGGTGTCCTTATGTAGTAATCTGGTGAAAGAATGGCATTTTTCCACCAATTGTGAAATGAACCTCCTTATAGATTGATTCCTTCCTTGAAGTGACCTCATTTGACTAATATTATTTTGAATGTCCATGTCCATTATTTCTTGTACCTTTTCAGGATCTACTTCAATGCCTTTTGTTGAAACAATGTACCCTAGAAGTTTTCCAGATTGTACTCCAAAAGCACATTTCTTTGGGTTGAGTCTTACTTTGAATTGTTCTAGCCTTGTAAAAATCTTGTCAATTATGGATAAATGATCTTTTATTTTATGTGAATTAGCTATAATGTCATCCACATAATCTTCCATAAAGGTGTACATTATGTCGTGGAAAACGGTAGTCATTACTCTTTGATAAGTGGCTTCGACATTTTTGAGGCTAAAGGGCATTACATTCCAATAAAAAGTACCCCATGGGAATGTAAAGGCTATCTTCTCTTGATCCCTAGGTGCAATGTGAATTTGATCATACCCACTAAATGCATCCATAAGTGAAAACATAGAATGACCTGTAGTGAGATCCACAATAGCATCAATGCTAGGTAAAGGAAAGTCATCTTTCAGACAAGAAAGGTTTAAATCTTTGAAATCTATGCAAACTCTTATGGTTTTATCATGTTTGGTAACCAGTACAATGTTGGAGATCCATTCGGTATATGCTATTACTCTTATAAATCCTGCCTTGAGAAATTTCTCCAATTTTGCTTTGACTAAAAGGGCTACATGAAGATGCATTTTTCTCAACTTCTGTTTGACGGGCTTAACCCATGGTTTCACATTTAAGTGATGCATTATGAAACTTGGATCTAATCAGGGCATATTAGCATATTACCATGCAAAGTTGACTTGTTTTTCTTGAAAGAATGCAATGAATTCTTCTCTTTCCAAAGTACTCAAAGATGCTACTAAGTGAATGAATTTAGGATCCTCTTCTGTTCCAATGTTAAAATTTTCTGTGGGTTCAATAAGTATAGGTGATCTTTCATCTTCATGAGCTGGTAAGGTGTCCAAACTCTCTCCCTTTGGTGCCACAGCTGGGTTTTCACCTTTGGAAACATCTTTTATTTTTACTTTTTTTGGGTCTAGCACTACCACATAGTGGTTTTCACCACTAGACCTTCTCATTTTTTTGTATATTTTCTCTTCATTTTTTGGATTAAGAGGTTGAACACCTGCCCCTATCATCATTTTTGGAGTAAATTCATTTATGGAAGAATTGGGTTCAAACGCATTGAGGTATAAGGCCATTTCATTGTCATTTGGGAAGTAGAGTAAGTCATTTGGCTCAGAAAGATCCCAATCGATAAGTTCTGGATGCATTAAGGACAAGGATTCATTGGATGAGATTTCATTCAAAGGAGTTAAGGACATGACTTCATGTGATGGTTCATACATTGTATCATCATGGTCTATGACATGTGCTTCTTCAAGATGGTCCATGGAAGAAGGATCAAAATCTTATCCATCAGAGTCCTCTAAGATTTCTATGGGAAAGAAAGCATGTGGATTAAACACTAGGTTAGAATCTCCCACCCATGAAGGTACCCAAGGTTCACCTACCCATTGAGTGAAAGGAGGTGCTTGTTCTACATTGACTTGTTGAGGTTTACTTGATGTTTGAGTTGAATTTGAACTTTGAGCCACATGTTCTTGATTCTCAACTTTAAGAGGAGTTGCATAAGTGTGAATGGTATCAACCTTTATGTCATGGAAAGATTCTTCAGAAAAGGAATCCCACTCATAATCCCTAGAATCATCTTCACTTTCAAAACCTACCATATGGATATGTGCACAAAAATCATGCATGGGACTTGAACTTTTTCCCTTGTGCTGAAAACCTATGCCAACTTTTTCTTCTTTTGCTCTCCAAACTGGTTCAATAGGTTCCAACAACCCTCTATGTTGAAATCCTAAGGGTCCTCTTCCCTTATACCCCACTTTCTTCATGATATCAAATCCTTTTCCATATTGCTCGGTTTGGATATTGATATGTTGCACCCTTTCATTGGAATTAGTTGAATTGTCATCCTCTTTATAAAGCCATTGTAATACCTCGTTATCTTCGTTGTCCATTTCTTGTTTGTCACATTCCATTACAAAATGGGAATTGTATTTATGAGGTTGATGATCTTTGAATGGCTTCCCATGTGTCCTTGGATATGTAGGTAAATCAAATAGGGAAACAGAATATTCCCCTACCCCTTTTGAATTAATTTTGCATTGTTTCACAAATTGATTCATTAGGTTACTCATCTTTTCATAATGATCTTTCTTAGTTTGTTCTCTTTCCTCCTTAGTGGGTTTCAAAGTTTCCAATCTCAATGTTGAAGTCTGAACTAAATTATCCTTTGAATTTGAACCCTCATAACTCATCTTTTCTTTTCCCTTAGTCGATGTAGTTGAGTTAGTTTGAATAGGGTTAGAAGTGGATGTAACATTTGATGTTGGTTTTGGAATTTCCTCTTTAGCTTCTTCCATGGTAATATCAGGGATGACTCTTTCCCTATTATGAGGAATATACAATTCATGATTTGGATTTAAAGTATTGCAATATTGGAAAGGATTTGAATCTCCTCCAATCGTAATCTCTTCCCCCATGTATGGAAATTTTATGCATTGGTGATATGTAGAAGGTACCGCTTGCATTTCATGTATCCAAGGCCTTCCTAACAAGATGTTGTAAGTCAATTTCATGTCAAGGACCTGACATATGGTATCCTTTTTAATAGATCCCACTTCAATTGGTAGAATGATCATACCCTTTGAAGATCTTTTCTCCTCATCATAAGCCTTAATAGTGATTTGCTTCTTTGGATCAATGGAAGACTCGGATAACCCTAATGACTTTACAAGGTTTAAAGTGAAAATATTAAGACCAGCCCCACCATCTATGAGAACTCTCTTGACCCTATGTCTTTGGATTAATACCTCTATATGCAAGGGTAAGTTTTGGGGATGTGTGATAGACATGTCATCTTGCTCTGAAAAGGAAAGACAATGAGGGGCTATGAGATGCCCTACCATGTTCTAAAATTTGTCTTCCTCCAAGTTTATAGGAACCGTGGTCTCACACAAGGCTTTTTCTAGGATCTCCTTGTGGTTAGGAGATAATTTCAACAACTCCAAAATTGATATTTGTGCTGGAGTTTTTTGTAATTGATCCACCAAGCTATAAGGCTTTGTTGTGGGTGATGTTTTTTTAGCCAAAATGGTTGGTATTTTAGGGCCAATAGTAATAGGAGTAACCCCTTGTAGGGTAACCTTTGAGGCTTTCCCCCTTGTGATGAAATTAGCTAACCCTTGAATAGGTTGATCTTTGATCACAAAAACATTAATGGTATTGTCATAAGTATGAGCAAAGTTAACATTATGATTGCCTCTTGCATTATTCGTATTGTTTTCTCCATTGCTTGAATTGGAAGATTCTCCTTTTTCATGCTTATAGAAAGGAGTTTTAAAGGCTGTGTGATCTTTGTTAGTTTGAGGACCGTCCAATTTTATTACACCATTGTGTATGAGATCTTGTACCACATGTTTGAGAGGCAAGCAATCACTGGTCTTATGTCCCCTATTTCAATGATAGTCACAATGGTTATTCTCATTCCACTAGTTTGGCTTGATGTGAGGTTCGTATGGTTGAGCCTTTGGTAGGTTAATAATTTTATTTGCAATAATTTTTCTTAATGCATTCTCCAATGGTTCACCCAAATTAGTGAATGTCCTTTTGGGTGTAGGTGCAAAGAAAGGTTTAGGATTGGGAGTCCCTTGATTATTCCCAAAGTTGTTATTAGTGTTGTTGTTGTTGTTACTGAAGGGCACTTTGGGTGCCTGATTCACATTATTGGCTTGAGCTATGTTTTGAGTGAGATTAAAAGGGGTAGCCTTTAAAGTGTTAGCCTCTACCACTCCATCATTAACCACTCCTTTATTGTTGTTATTCTTCATCCAATATCGGCTGTTGTTGTTGGAATTTCAATTTTGATTAGTGTTAGAGGTATTTTTGTTGTTGTTGTTATTCTTGTTATCTTTGTAAAGTTTTATTTCTCCACTTTTTATCAATACCTCTTCTGTTGTCATCCCATTCTCAATTAGGTCTTGGAATGACCTAGGACATTGTAGCCTTAGTCGATAGGTCATTTCATTATTCAGACTGTTTACAAAAATATCCATCTTTTCCTTTTTGGGTACACTTCGAGGGTATCTAGAAAATACCACTCTCCATAGTTGTAGGAAATGTAGGAATCCTTCTCCTTCTCTTTGTTTGGTGTTGCATAGATTAAGCATTGTAACCTCATGTTTGATGTTATAGGAATAGTGAGTTACAAACTTGGAGGCCAATTCCTCAAAGGTTCGAATGCCGGAGGGTAACTTGGAAAACCACTCCATTGCCATACCTCCCAAACTTCTAGGGAATAACCTCATAAGGTAAGTTGTGTCATGCATGAACTCTAGAATTAGGGCACAAAATTCCCTTAAGTGATCTTGAGGATCAGATGTTCCTTTGTATTTTTCATATTTAGGATAAATAGCATTTGTTGGAAATGGTATCATGATTAAAGACTTATCAAATGGAAATGGACACAAAGCTTTGATAAAAAAGGGTTTAGGAGCCCTTCTTTTTTTTATCATGTCCAATTGCGTTTGGAAAATTTGGAACTACTTGTTCATGAGGTCAATGGGGTTAACCTCTGCTTCTTCTTGTCTGAGTTTGGTGACATCGTAATCATATGGAAGTTTGAGACCCATTTCTGCTAGGTCTAAGAAATATTTCTCCTTGTCTTTTTCCAACACTTTTTCCATAAGTTTCATGAAGAAAGGGCTTTGCATAGCCTCATTAACCTTTTCATTGGTTAACTCCTCATTGTTAGGTTCAATGTTTCCCCCATTGTTGTTATTGTTTGACCCTTGATTGTTAGGGTCAACATTTGCTCCTCCATTGGTATTGTTGTTTTACCCTTTGTTGCTAGGATCAATATTTCCCTGATTGTTCCTATCCTTGTTTACATGATTGATCTAATTGGGATCTATATGGCCAAATGAGAAAGACATCCTCGGTTCTACTTCTTTGATGGGTTCGTGTAAGGGCCTTGGAAAAAAAGGATCACTTGGAAAGGGACACTCTTGCCTCAGATAAGATCCATCTGGTTGTAGGGTAGTCTTGATGTAATGGGATTGAGTAAAAACTGACATTAACATATATTGAATGAAGATCTTAGGTTTTTAATTCGCTTAAATGATCAATCCGTGGATAAATTTGCAAAATGTCCAATGATGGTGGATTCCAATCTATTTAAGTATTCACAGAGGTAAAATGCCCAAAAGGGTATCCAAAAATGAAACTTTCTTGTTTTTAGCCCCTTGGCATATACCCAATGTTTGCCTTTTAAATTTTTGGGTGACTCTTACCTACGTGTAGGCGGCCTTTAGTTATTAGTACGCGATCACTGGAAATCCTGTATGCGGCGCTTTGCAGTTAGCAGGCGGTGTTTGCCTGTTGATAGGCAGTTTTAAAATATTTATACGCGATGCTTTCCAGTGGCTTACACGGCTGTTGAATGATTTCAAGCGGAATTTTATAATTCATAAGCGGCCCAATTTCATTTGTACATGGCTCTAAAATGATGGTACGCGACGCTTTGCTGATCAAAGTTGAATTTATCAAATTTTTTTGTATTTTTATGAATTTAAAAGTTTGAAGTCTTCGATCAGATTTATCAAAAAGGATTCTTGTGTGAAAATAGAGTACAAGCTCAAAACACACATCAAAATTGTACCATATCCCTAAAACCACACTAAAAGTGTATGTTCTCGGATGTTTTGACAGGTTTGCACAAGAATGTCTTCCAAATAGTCTACCTTAGTGTCAACAAATTTGGCTTTTAATAATGGCTCTACAAAGGTAGGTCTGCTACTTTATCAAGGTCTCAAATTATTCTGGTCTAAATCTTGACAAGATCCTTTACCCCCTTGCGGGCTTCCCACATGCAAAAAAGTATGATTTTACACAATCCCGAAGGACTACTAGAGGAAGTGAGGATGGCTTGCACAAGTTTTAGTCACTTTTTGATTAAGGAGAAGTGCATTTATTTATAGTGGGTCAGACGACATCACAGTAAAAGCGAATATCTCCCACTTTGGGTCGTTCCCTCTCACCGTCCTCGTAAGGTAATTCTTGGGAGGCAGGCCCTTTAAAGCTCTATTTAACTAGCATGAATATGGAAAGAAAGAACCGAACTCAGTCCAACAAGTTTGAGAATCTGATTCACTCAAAAAGTGAAGAGAATATCCCTATTGTTTTTCTTTGTTCCAAAAACCTCAAATAGATTTGTTCATTTTCAACCTCTTGACAAGGAGGTTCTTAAAAAAATGAGATGTGTGGTTCAATTAATCCTCCCTTTCTTTTTACCACCCAAACTTGACACTTTTGGATTTTTGATCAACTTCAAAAAGTTGAGAGCATATACCTAATGTCTCATTTGAACAGAAAATAGTAGGGTGTCCCTAATTATATCAGATTTAAAGTATTTTCCACAAGCTAAGAAATTCAAGCTTGATTAGATAAATGCCTGATTTTTCAAAGCTAGCAAGGTTAGGCACATTTTTGAGTGTTTTGGCTTATTTTCCACTCACCTAGTGGCGATCGTTCCCACTCTGGCTCCTCCAACAAGTTAGTCAACACAAAGAGAGACAAAGTGAAGAAAACTTGGAAAAATAGAAAGACAAAGTCCCTCCTAAAATCTCTTTTAATGAGAATCTTGTTAAATCAAAGCTTTATGAAAATCAATTAAAGAGTGGGAAATTTTCTCTTGTAAGAAAAAAACACTTTAATGTAATGATCATACAAGTGTTCCTCCTCAAATAAACTCTCTAACAGATTGGCTATATGTATTTCTTTGTCATTTTTAGTTTTGATTCTCACCTCTTTGCTAAGCTTTGTGACGCGCTTCTCTGGTTTCTGCACCTTTGGGTGATTTTTCATCTACAGGACAGAAAAACACAGAGAGTTAGAACAGTGAGAAAATCAATAAAAACCTGATTTAAAGCAAAAGCATTTACGCAACATTTAACAGCTAAAACGAGGCATTTAAATGCTAGCACGCGGAAATATAAAATTTCTAAGTGGCTTTTAAATCCTACTACGCGGATTTTAAAAAATCAAAGGCGGCTAAACAAAATTCACAGGCAGCACAGAAAGTATAAGAAGCAGCCAAAGGTTGCTGGTAAGTGGCTCTTGAAAAATAGTAGGCGACACACTTTATCGAGCTGGCGGCACACTTTATCTAGCACGCGGTTGAAGAATGAAAGATGGAGATGAAATAAGCTCCGTAGGCAGCATTTTATTGTTCATAGGCAGCTCTTAATATTGCATAGGTGACTCTTCTCCTATTTTCTGCAAAATAACACCAAGAACAAAGCAAAACACACAAATTATTATGATAAAAATGTTAGCAATGAGGCTTAGAGCCCCACGGTGGGCACCATTTGTGTGTGTAAGATTAACACCTTCATGAAATTAGGACTAATAACAACAATTCTATGGAAAGAAACTATGATTTAATCTAAGAATTGAAGCTAAAAATCTATATCATCTCATGGTTCTCTATTTAAGTTTTGTTAAGAGAGCTCTCAGGCTTAATATCTCTCAAGGATAATCCTAGAACGAGAAATAAATGATAAACAATGCTCAAATCTAGCTTAAAATGCTCAAAATGCTCCAAGATGTGTTAGAAAACAACAAATGCTCCTAAACATGATATACTAAATGCTATGCAAATGC
>MU227294.1:796735-818692 GCA_018584345.1 Thuja plicata
TTTTTGTCCTCATGATTTGATAAATGTCCATTTGATTTGATCCATTTGTTTTGCATTGAGATGAGATTTTAAGGCATTTGGCTGGGATTTATAGTTTTGAATGCTTGAGATACACCTGGTCAATTTTGTGTGTGTAAGATTAACACCTTCATGAAATTAGGACTAATAACAACAATTCTATGGAAATAAACTATGATTTAATCTAAGAATTGAAGCTAAAAATCCATATCATCTCATGTTTCTCTATCTAAGCTTTGTTAAGAGAGCACTCAGGCTTAATCTCTCTCAAGGACAATCCTAGAATGATAAATAAATGATAAACAATGCTCAAATCTAGCTTAAAATGCTCAAAATGCTCCAAGATGTGTTAGAAAACAACAAATGCTCCTAAACATGATTTACTAAATGCAATGCAAATGCTGAAATACTCTCAAAAGCTCTCAAATGCTCTCCATATGCCTATAATAAGGATGCTTTTGCTCTTGAAATTCTTGGATTCCAAACACAAAGGAAATGGCTTGTATTTATAGCAATTTCCCAAGAGTAGGGGGTAGAGTGAGTTTATCATGATCAAATTTTGGTTAATTCAAAAGCTTTGAGGTGTTCTCAAATGGAGGGAAAGTTGGTTGGTTGTCTCAAAGAAATTAGGAATTAAATAACTCAATCATTTAATTAACTTAGCCATGGGAGGGTGAATGGGTTGGATTTGATCTTTTCGATTTGAACTATACAATTGAAAAGTCAATTGTATAATTTGATTAATCCCTTTAGGCTTGAATTTAATTATTTGATTTCATGATTATTCGATCTTTTAATTTGATTTGATTTTTGTCCTCATGATTTGATAAATGTCCATTTAATTTGATCCATTTGTTTTTCTTTGAGATGAGATTTTAAGACATTTGGCTGGGATTTATAGTTTTGAATGCTTGAGATACACCTGGTCAATTTTAGGTGTCTACAAAACCATAGTACAAGAATTTTTTCTTGAGGAAAACCTTGTTAAGGGAAAAACCCCAGTGAGAATTAACACCTACATAGAATTCACTATAAATATAGTATCTGTGTTAGGCACTGATTATTACATTTAGTACAAACTCCCTATTAAAGGATGAACCTTGTTAGGAATCTTCTCAACCTTGTTAGGAGTTGAATGAAATGATCAACTCACTACTTGAGCACACTACCCAAAGGGAAGGTTAAATCCACCTTCTGAAGGTTAAACCCACCTTCTGGATCCACTATCCAAATAGAAATAAAAAATGTATACTTATAAAAGTGAACTTACTGATAGCAACTAGCTTTTCTATACAACTCCAATGAAGTTTAATAAAACATAATCACTACTCTATATCAGCAGAAATCGCATCCACATACTTGCAGCATCCAAAAATCTACATGTTTACATCAAAACACTACTTCCCTTTATACAAGTTATAATAAGCAATCAACTTAGCTTGTTAAGACTTACCTAATGCACAATCAATTAAATAGACCCTTGCTAAGATATACATGGTACCTGACAAAAGTAAATAACAAATACAAATCATCATTTACATAACAAGATCCATAAATCATGCCCCCATCTATAAAACATGATACCACTTTGTAGTCAGATCCAAATAGGTCTTTGCAAGACCACATGCCACAACTGACATCACCAAGAATTCAACAAAACAAGAATCACAAAGAATGTTCTTTAAAGTATCTTGTATATACCTTAATCTTACATACCATAACTCATGCAAGTTATCCCAAAAAATTAGAGATCATCTCTGTTATAATCCTCTGTCACTTAGCTCTGTAATCAGTCTTCACCAAAATAGCTCTAACTTATGCAAATAACCATATACAATCCATCAGACTTAGACATAAGGTATACACTCATCCCTCTACACATGTCCATTCTTGCATGCTCTCACATGTTGTACACTGTCTGTACACAATTGTCAATCTCACATGTTCCTGTAATAACCAGCTGTTCCAAAACTTCTAATGCATCCAACTGAAACATATGTTGACAATAATGAAAATACATGAATTTCAAAACCTCAAAAAAAAATTCCAACAATCTCCCCCTTTTTCATTGATGGCAATATATGAGAAAATCCATCAACCCAAAAGTACCTTTCTTAATAAAATCTTCTCAATATTCTCTTCACAGCTCCCCCTAAAACAATAGGGATTTTCACTTATATCTCTCCCCCTTTGACATCAATGGAAAAGGGTGCCATAGATATTTTCCTTCTATGCATATCCCACCTCTGCAAGGTGTATCTTTTTAAAATCTTCATGCTTGCAAAAAACTAGGTGCTTGATCACCCAAAAATGTTCTGTAGTGTTCCCATGATCACTCCCCCCGAGGAGTGGATCCAAGCATCAAGTCCAGTGAATAGTATAGCTCTAACAACTACTGAACTAATGCTTTCCTGTATCATCTAGTTCTTACAAGGTGGGGTTCTCACCACAAGCATACCTCGGAGATACTCAAAGGCATATTTTGGCAAAGGTTTGGTGAATACATCTATAATTTTATCCTTTGTACTGATGTATTCCAATCTAACTTCCTTTTCTACAACCTTGTCCCTCAAAAAGTGATACTTGATTGAAATATGTTTAGTCTTTGAATGCATAACATTTTTCTTTCATATGTTCACTGTGCTTGTATTACCACACTGTATAACTATTGGCTCTTCAAAGGTTATCCCAATGTCCTTTAACATCTGTTTCATCGAAACAATCTGTGTGCAATTTATAACAACACCTACATATCCTGATTCAGCAGTAGATGGAGATTTACAATCCCGTTTCTTACTTAACCATGAAACCAACCTATTACCAAGGAAAAATGCTCCACCACTAGTTCTTTTTTTGTCATCAACACTCCCTGACCAATCAACATCAATATAAGCATGCAATGTAAAATCATCATACTTTTCATACCATAAACCATATTTCAGTGTCCCTTTCAAATATCCGAATATGTTTTTAACTACAACAAGGTGAGTCTCCTTAGGATCATCTTAAAACCTCACAACAATTCCAACTGCACTAGCTATGTCTGGTCTAGTTTGAGTTAAATATTGCAAACCTCCAATCATGGACTTGCATTTTGTCTAAAAGATACTTTGAGATTCATAGTAGTAGTAAGTTTGCATCTAGTAACCATGGGTGTACCAATAGGTTTACAATCTTCCATCCCAAAATTATTTATAAACTCCTTAAGATACTTGGTTTGAGAAATAAAAATACCATGTTCATTTTGAGTAATTTGTAAACCAAGGAAGAACTTCATTTCACCATTCATAGATATTTCAAATTCACTTTTCATTTCTTTAGAAAATTTCTTGTCCATTACATCATTGCCTCCAAAAATAATGTCATCCACAAATACTTCAATATTCAAGATTCCATTTTCACTAGTTCTCAAGTACAAGTTACTATTTGCGTTGCCTTTTTTGAAAACAAGATGCAATAAATACCTATCTAGCCAAACATACTATTCTCTATGTGCTTGTTTCTATCCATACAATGCCTTTTTTGACCTGAAAACCATATATTGATCATCTGTTAAAGAAAAACCATTAGATTTCTCAATTTATTCTTCTTCTAGATTCTAAAATGCAGAATTCACATCCATCTGATATACTTTAAAGTCTTTATGTTTTGCATAAGCAAGGAACAATCTCTGTGCCTCTAACCTAGAAACAGGGGCAAACATTTCTTCAAAATATATTCCTTCTTGTTGTGAGTATCCTTTTTAAACCAATCTAGCCTTATTCCTTACAACTATTCCTTCTTCATTCATTTTTTTTGAAAACCCATTTAGTACCAATCACATTCTTATCTTTAGGTCTAGGAACAAATTCCCAAGTATTGTTTTTCTCTATCTGATCTAATTCTTCTTGTAGTTCCTTAATCCAAGATTCATCTTTACTTGTCTCATCAGTAGTCTTAGGTTCTACTTGTGAAATCAGACAAAGGTCATTCCTAGTTTTAGATCTTGTCATCATGCCCTTATCAACATTACCAATAATTTGATTTTCAAGATGATTTCTCCAAACATACTTTGGACTCTTAGGAGGCTTAGTAGGTTCATTCAAGCATAGCTCAATTCCATTGTCAATATTTTAAGTTTTATTTTCCTCTTGTCTGGCAGTAATCTCCCCATTTTCTAAAATTTGATCACAGTCATACATTCTTTCTTGAATCTGAAACCTCTTATTAATCTTCACATTAACACTTTCTACTTTTTTTCTTAGTCTCAAACTAGAACATCTGTAAGTGTTACATCTTGTAAAATATCCAAGGAAAATTCCTTCATTACTTCTAGCCTAAAACTTTCCTATCTCATCATCCCTTTTGGTATAACACTTGCTACCAAATATTTTGAAGTATTTCATAGTAGGACCATAACCAAATGAAAGTTCAAAGGGTGTCTTGTTCATACCTTCTCTAATCTGTACTATGTTCAAAGTGTAGACTGTAGTACTAATTGCCTCTCTCCAACGCATATGTGTGACATTTCCTTCAAGCAACATAGTCCTGGTAACATCTAATATAGTCTAGTTCCTTCACGCTACCATCCCATTCTTCTATGGTGTCCTAGGAGCAGATGTATGTTTGGATATCCCATGCTCTTTGAGATAAGCATTGAACACATCTGATGTAAAATCTCCACCTCTGTCTGACCTTAAACACTTTATCTATAGACCAGATTCATTCTCAACTTTTTCTCTAAAATTTTTTAATTTATCAAATGCTTCTGATTTTTCTTTAAGAAATGCAACCCACATCATCCTAGAGTAGTCATCAACAAAGAGTATAAAGTACCTTTCACCAAAGTAAAATATTTTTCTTGTTGGATCAAAAATATCTATATGTACTAAATCCAACTTCTCTTTCGCTGTAAAGGATTTTCTCTTAAATCTTCTCTTAGCTTGTTTTCCCATAACAAACTCTCTGCACATAGTATCAGTAGGTTTCACAATTTTTGGCAGATCTCTAACTGCATTAGTGTTACTAGCCTTTACAATATTATCAAAATTTATATGACAAAAACTTCTATGCCATAACCAACTATCATCTATCTTTGCAACAAAACAAGTTACCTCAGTATTATTCAGCTCAAACATGTTTCCTCTTGATTTAGTACATGATGTGATCAAGTTTCCAGATTGACCTCTGATAGTACATTTCCCATCCATGAACTATAGGTGATATCCCTTGTCTACAAGCTGTCCAACAGTCAACAAATTGTGCTTAAGTACACCAACAAGTAAGACATCATCAATGTTAGTTTTTCCATCAAGAGAGAATGAACCTACTCTATTGATCAAATTAGGAGTATTATCACCAAAGCTGACTACACCACCATAATATCTACTAAGTTTAAAAAATTTATCTTTATCACCCGTCATATGATGTGAACAACCACTATCAATGATCCATTCTAATTTATTTTCAACATACAACACTAGGGATTTTTCTTCATAAAAAGGCTCATCATCTTTAATAGCAACAAATCCAATTTCATCATCCCCCATAACATCATCATCAGATAGAACTTCACTAGCATAGTAGCATTCCTTATCCTTGGAGTAATCAAGCCTAGGAAACTTAGGCTTATACTTAGGAACCCTTGTAAGACATCTAGATGCAAAATGACCAATCTTATTACAGGAAAAACATTTCAGGGTAACTTTCATTTGAATTTACCCTTATCTCTCTTTTCTCTTCTTTATATTAGGGCCACAAGTTCATTCAATTTCTTTTCCTCTTCTTCTATCTCTCGCCACTCATCAACATATTCTCCAATCTTTGCATGTCTATTTCCTCTAGTGGTGCTTTCAAGGCTTGATAGGGTCATTTTTTCTTTATGTACATTCACCTTAAATGTAGACTCAACCTTGGGTAAAGTAGCCTCCAACTCCGCGGCTTCAAACATGGTTAGTTTAGCAATCAAAATTTCTCTGTTGAAGTTCTTTGTCAATGGTATGATCTCCTCTATTGCTTTTAGTTTTGTTTTTAAGGAAGGTGTCAAAGATCTGAGAATCTGTGTGATCACTTCTTCTTCAGTATATGTGCCTCCATAGTTTCTAATGCCTATAGTTGTATATGTGAAAATGGGGTACCTACAAGCTGCACAACAAACACACACACTTCAATGAGTCTTTACGTGGTTAGCGGGTTAGAAAATATGAAATCAAAATAAACAACTACACTAACCGAAAATGACCCATTTCCTTCTAGCAGACAGAAGTATGAGTTTTCTCTTAGGTGATCGCAAACTCAGTGACTACACCAATATCATAAACGAAGGATTTAAAATATAGATGATTGATCTAAAATGATATGCAAAATACAGTTAATCCAAAGCTATTTAGATGATTTTTAGAGCACCAAATTGAAATGTGAAAGATTCATTTTAAAGCACCAAATTCAAAATATGCTCTAAGATTAGATTGTTTGCATGCTTAAACAAAACTAAAGAAACAATTAAAGCTAAACAAGTTGATATCTAAAATGCAAGAAAGATAGAATGTAAAATGCAGTATAATAACAATAATGCAAAAGTTAGGATCCTTTGTGAAGGAAATGAGTTTCTCTTTCATAGAAATCTCTCTTGAATCGACGGTCAAGACTGAAAGAAAAGAGTGGCTCAGATTTGACTGAAGAAGCACAATCCATGTTCAAGCAATGTGATTGGTCAAAAGAGTCAGTTGATTGAATTGACTGGTTAGTTATTTTGGAAACTTCCAAAATCAGTTTTCAGTTAATTGAAATGTTTCCAAAATGATAAATAGTGGAGAATCGCTTAATTGAGTGGAACTGAATTGTTTCCATTTTGATAATCAGTTAACTGGATTTGATGATGTCATATGAATTTTTAATAATTTAAATGATTTTGAATGCATATTTGTTTTTTATTAATTAATTCAATTCCCTTTTTTTATTTAATTGACAATTTAGCAATTTTATTTAATTAATATATCAGAATATTAATTAAATAATTAGTATAAAGTTTATTTGCCAATGTAATGTGATTTTTAGGAATCAATTAATTAATCAAGTACAATTATTAATTAGGACCTAGTATTCAGGTCAGATTAGCTTGAAATTGATGAATTGCTTGTTTGGTTTAGGACTTGTAATTTATCAATATTAGGGTTTCTTGATTAATTATTGAGATTGGGGGTCTATAGTTTAGGTGACCATTTTTATGTGATTACATTTGCCCTTGTTTGAATTAATGTGTGATTAGCACATTGATTCAAAGACTTGTTATTGATGAGATCAAGAATAGTTTGATTTGAAACGATAAAATCATTCTTTTGAAGAAGAAGAAGAAGAAGAAGAAGAAGAAGAAGAAGAAGACCCACTTCGAGCTTGATTGGATGAAGATCAATCAAAAGATATAAAATAGAATGATCAGTTTGATTTGAAGTGATGAAACTGAACATCTGTCAAGAACTCTTAAACCTTTTGATTGGTTTGAATGAATAACCAGTTTGATTTGAAGCGATGAAACTGATTACCATTAAGAGATTTGATTAGCAAGCAAATTGACTTGATTTGAAGTGATGAAGCCAATTTGATCAGTCTATCTGGTTTCAATAATGAATAGCCCGTATAAGACCGTTCTTGTCTGGTTTCGAGTGTATTCATCACTATATAAGATCATTGATTAGGTTGCCTTTGATTTAAGATGATCTCAACTTGATTTGATGTGATGAAGCTGAGATGCCCCAAGCGATGGGGTTTTGATTGAGGATGTGATCACTGGAATGTTGATGTCGTGATCTTGCGCCCTCAGGAGCGAAATCAAAATATGGCTAGGTGCTCCCAGTGATGAGAAGCAATTTGATTGATAACATGATGCAAGAAGATGATCTAATTAAAAATAGGTCCCAAGTGGTTAGGAAAAAATATTTACTTGATGGGAGGTCTTGTTTTGACCGATATTGACCAAAAGTATGATACAAGAATTGATTAGAAGAAAAGCATGAGAGATTTCCATTGGTTGTGCAAGCAGTCAGCTGTAGTTGATCAAAAAATTCCAACGTAAAAAATGACAAGAAAGATGATTTCAGATTTTGACTTCAATCCTGAAAATAGAATTAGGACAGTCGATTTAGCAAGGGGTGTCATGTTCATGCACAACCGACCACTTAACCATGAGAAGATTGATCGATTGGAGTCTTAGGTCCTTCACATTGGAGATAGATATCAATATTATATTGATTTCAACACCATGCAAATACAGATGCAGATGAAAGAATAACATGAATGCAACCTAAGGTGTAGTCACTGAACCTTTAGCATTGAAAATTTTCATCATCGAGTGTTTTTTGGAACATCAGAGTTGATACAATCCTTACTGGTGCCACTGCGACCATAAGAATATGAATATGACTTTCATCGGATAAGATATGAGAAACTAACATAAGCATCGGGGCACAAAGGTCGAGATGACCTGAATGTTGTTTCTAGTTGATGTTGCAAGAGTACACCAGTATCGAGGCATTCAAAGCCCAAATAACCATGAATGCAATCTTGCATAAACAAGAAGAGAAATAACAGTCAAGGAGATAGTTCTGATCTCACCTTGGTGTACAAATAAATAGGATCGAGGGGTGTGAGGATTTTTTGCCTTAATGCAGGAACTCTTATCACATACACCCAGTTTATTTGACATTGATGGATCATCAAAACCACACCAACAAGTAGTAGAAAGAGAAAAGATTAATGAAAAACCAATGAGAATAGAAAACATACAAATAGAAGTTCAACATACTTCACCGAGTTTCAAATTTTTCAGATGTATGTATGTAGGAGGTGTTGAGAAAAACCATCATGCTTGTGAGTGTGATGTGTTTGATTGATATCATTCTATTGTTTATGTTTGCGGTATCCAATGTGTGTTAAGAAACATAGATGCATCCAAAAATAGTGCTAAGAAACACTTTTGATTAGGGTGTTGAGAAACATCTATGTGCGTCAGTAGTGAGATGTCCTTCAGAAATGAAAATATTATTGACTCTAGTATAATCCAAAGATGTGATCTAACTGGGGCCCCATGCTCCTAGTAGCAAATGACAATGACTGACTTGACTCATACTACGAGGAGAAAGCTGATTTGATTGCCTCCAGGTTATGACTCTGGATCAGTTTCAAGCCAAGAGGGTTCTTAGAAGAACTAGAGTGTAACGAAAGTGACTGAAAGGTATATACAAATTGAAGCAAAGGATTTCCAAGACTGGGCATTGATATATGGAGCACTGAGTACAATAGGTGCCTATTTACTTGGTTTTCACCTACTTGGTAGAGATGCTATTTAGCAGAAATCGACTTGATTTGAAGCGATGAAGCCAATTTGATCAATGTGCCTGGTTTCAGAAATGAATGACTTGTCTAAGACCGATCTGTCTGGTTTCGAGTGTGTCCATCATTGTATAAGACAATTGATTGGGTTTCTTTTGATTTATGATAATCTCAACTTGATGTGATGCGATGAAGCTGAGATGCCCCAAGTGATGGGGTCTTTCTTGATGATGTGATCATTGAAAAACCTGGCAAGCATGTCTGTGTTGCCATCCTTTTTTGTTCTTTTTCAAATTTTTTTTTGTATTTTTTCATTTTTTCATTTTTTTTGTTGATGCATCAAGGCACCCGTTTACCAGGTTTTCACCAAGATGATCATTTTTTCAGGTTTTTTTTCCAATTTTTAGATTTTCTACCTTTTAGAGATTTCTCATTCTCAAGTAAGATCACATTGGTTTGCCCCCAATGTCTAGCAAGGTGTAGAACATTATAGATGGATTAGAAATTTGATGGATGAGGTGAATAGACAATGGTGGATGAAAAGGGTGAATGCAACCCTCAAAGATAGTCTCCTCAGGATTACCCAAGCTAGGGAAAAAGGAATATAACAATGTAGGCTTATGGACTGGTGCTAGATAACATATAAGATAATAACTTGATTGCATGAAAAACATGTAGTCCAAAAGAATGGACATGTCAAGAGACTTCTAAGAACCTTTTTTCAATTTTGATCAAGACCAAGGGGTCAATTTTGGATAGGATAGTGATGGGATAAAACGATCGGGATAAGGGGTGATGGAGGTATAAGTGAATGTTTTGGATAATTGTAGGAATGCTCAGAGATAGGAAGTATAGGATTTGGATAAGAAAGATCACAATAGGGTTAAATGGATGAGAGAAATTGAATAGGTTGATGGAAAGGATAATGCAGGTCAAGAGGCATAGTGTTCATGGATAGGATCAACCTAGTCAAAATCACCAGAAGGAACATGGATGCTCATGGGATAGATTGATGTAAGATATGATGGATAAGATGACATGGAAGGAACTTTCCCCCAAGTGAAGAGTGAAAGTAGGAGGAATTATGCATGACACCTGTCTAGGTTTTCATCATGGTACTTATCCAAGGTGCCACAAGAAATGGTTTTCACCATAGGATGGATTGATTTATCTTTACTTTTTCTACCAAGGTGCCTGTTTACCAGGTTTTCACCAAGGTACTTTTTCATTTTTTTGTACTTTAGATTTTGTGGAGGAAATTAAGCATCTTTCTCTTTGGATAGTGCTCCTTTGAAGGATACGATATGATGGGCCAAGGCTGCTGAAAATATGCTCAAAGATGCTGATAAGGTGACAGTAGAGAAGAATGATATGGACGATAAGGATGATGGTAGCCAAGGATTTATGTGATGGATTGGATAAGAGGAATAACAAGATATGGGTTGGATGGGTAAGAGGTAGGTGCAGGATATTGGATAGGGTATGGTGATAAGATCAACATTGACACACCCCTTGAAGGGTAATGGAAAAATGGAGGAAAAGTGGATGGAATAGCTCAAGACTTTGATGTATGAGTGGATATGGATCTTGGTACATGAGGACCTAAGATGGATGGAGTATTCAAGGTAATGGATTTTGGGTGCAGGATATTGGATAGGGTATGGTGATAAGATCAACATTGACACACCCCTTGAAGGGTAATGGAAAAATGGAGGAAAAGTGGATGGAATAGCTCGAGACTTTGATGTATGAGTGGATATGGATCTTGGTACACAAGGACCTAAGATGGATGAAGTATTCAAGGTAATGGATTTTGGGACATGAGGACCCAAAATAGAGTTAGAAGATGGGAGATGTTTAGATGGAGATTAAGTGGAAGACTTTGGAAGCTTGGATGCCAACTCTGACTTTTCCTTTGTGTTCAAGTCTTTTAAGAGAGACTTGGGAATCCACATAGATTTTGATTTTATTTTTTATCCAAGTCCTTTAGAAAAGACTTGGGAATCCACATAACTTTTGATTTTTCTTTTTTTTTGGATGATTTAGAATGCAATTCTTCCATGATGGATTTAGGAACCCATATTTTCTTTAATATTATTCTTTTCTCAGATTTAGAATGCAATTCTTCCATGATGGATTTATAAACCCATATTTTCTTTGATTTTAATATTTGCTTAGTGGACCCTTTTGGTCTCTTTGTAGTCACATGTCGATTAGATGGGACATAGTGATCTTCATATGTAAGTGCATTCTTGTATTTGTGATTTTTTCATTGTACATCCAAATTGCTTCCAAAAGACTTGGGGAGTGTGGTTTAATATGTTTGATATGACTAGTTCATTTGGATGGGTTGATAGGGAGATTTAAAGGATGAATGTCTTTGTGGATCTTGATAGGGGATAGGGTAAGTAGATGAAAATCTAGTAGTGATATGTATGGTGGATGGAGAGATATATGGACCCAATATGGATGGACGATTTGATGGTTTTAGCTTTGGGATATAGGGACCAAGGATGGATTTGGAGGATAGTGAAGGATGATGCTTACATTTTAATGGATTGATATAAGGTGTGGAAAGGATATCAACATCTTTAGAGTGAGCTGCATGACCAAGGCTCTTCTCTTTAGAGTTCATCTTTATATCAATAGGTGGATGAGTAGCTTTGATAGGAGTAACTGAAGCTTGAGAGGATTTATTGTTATGCAAGGGATTTAGAGGAATGATTTTTCCTTAAGGTGGATATGGAGGGGTATGACAAGAGGATGATGGGATGCTTTGATCTTGACAAGGATCTTTAGATGGTGTACAAAGGGTACCTTTCTCTTGATTTTCAATAAGCTCATTAGAGATGGTGGAAAGGATATCTTGATCTTTCTTGGGAGATGGAGGGCTATCTTCTTGGAAAAAATGGAAGGGGATGATAAAATCATCACAATAATCTTCAGATATGTGACTTTGATCAACTATTGGATAAGGATGGATGGTATCCTAATCTTGATCATTACTGATAGTAGTTTCTTCACACTGTGGATTTGTCTCTTGACATGGAGCCACTTCCAAGGACGAGGTAGGAGTTTTGATCTGCATATAAGATTCTTGATAGGATGATGGATAATCATTTGGAGTAGGCCTGATAAGTGTTGAAGCACATGGAAGCTTTGGGTCTATGATTTCTGAAGTCTGAGAAAGACTTGCAGCCGTATGCTGATTATCTTGGATCTCTTTTAGAGGTAGTCCTTGAGGATAGACATAGTCATCATTAGGTTCAGTCTTTGATAGAGATGGTTTGGATGGTTTTGAAGCTTTAGGATACAGAGGAATAGTGGAAGAAGTAGATGTGATATGCGAACCATTTCTAGACATGGATTCTTGATATTGATCATGCTTGAGATTAGATGAATCATTAGGATTTTCCACTTTGATTATGCCATCATCTATGAGATCTTTGATTTTATGTTTTTACTCCATGCAAGCTGAAGTTTTATGATCATTGCTTTGATGATATGCACAATAGGTACTCAAGAACTTCAATCGATGTGATGTGACTTGAGGTTATGTGATGAGGTCATGCTCAAGAAGTTCTTCCAATGCTGATTCATAAGATTGTCCCAAAGGAGTGAAGTCCCTCTTGTGTTCAACCCAAGGTTTCTCTTTCATGAGGGTACTAATCCCTTTGGAGGGAGACTTCATGGTGCTTTTATCAACTTTTAACGCTTTGGAGCCACTCTCTTGATCAAAGATAGGATTGTCACACCAAGATTTCTCCATGTTGGAAGGAAGTGGACAAATGTGAGAATAATGATCAAATTGAAAAGGATAGATTGAGCTTAATGAGGATTTTTTGGATTGTGTATCCTTTTTTCCCTTTAATTCTTGGAGTTCAGATTTCAAAGCTCAAATCTATTTTGATAAATCTTCCATAAGAATCTCTTCTTTCTCATTGTTAGGACCATAAGGTTTAGCCCATTTGATTTTAGACATTGTAAGATTGGCTTGATGCGCTTGCTTAGAAATTGAAGAGGAGGTATGATGAATCAATTGATTGACTGGCTAGTGCTGAAGTCATATGTAAAGTGCTGACTAAGTCCAATACCAAAGGACAAAGGAGATAATGTACAATTAAGAGAGAGAAGCAAAGACTCAGATCTTGAGTCAAGGTTAACAAACCTTCTCTCACAACTTAGAATAAGGACAACACAGACAAAGATGATAAGAGTAACAAGTCACTTGGACTAGCACAAAAAAGTCATATTTCAAAACAAAAAGCGAGTCAGACTGTCAATAGATTGCAGTCAAAGACAAACTAGGAGTGATGTTGGTGAAAACATAGATTTGTGAAGATTCAGACAGAATTGTCATGATAGAATACCAACTTGGACAACAATTTGACTGATTTCTAGAGTTTGATAGTAGATGCAAAAAATCGAACAAGAGTTGAAAGCTTAACACCCAAGAGTATAGATTTAGAATTGTTGACCGTTTTGATGTTTGTTTTGATTGTTTTGATGTTTCAATCATGCAAGACACATCAAGAAGAATTTTTGTTGTAAAAAGAACAAACACACCACAACCTAGGTAAACCAGGGCAATATTTGTTGAATGCCCACTTGAACCAAAGTCCAACCATGCCTACTCATAGGAGACAACTTAGAATCTTGGAGGCATGGGCTCCTCCTTACAGTGCACTCACTTCTCAGGCACACCAAGATTCAAATCCTAGGGGTAATCACTTCCCAAGGGACCATTGTCTCTACTAAGAGCCATGAAAATGTGGGACATCTTAGTTGATCTCTGACCTTCTGTACCAACAAATAGAGGGATTTTGGATACTAAAACAAAGTTTTTTAATTAAGGCATCCATTCAGGTGGTTATACTTGTGGCAGATTAGCTCCATTATGGAGGCCTCCTAGCCTACAAAAGTTACATTTTGTAGGGTTTTACACACCACAAGGGTACTAAGGGAGATCTTATTTTCAATATAAAATAATCAACACCTGTTCACTATGACACTAATCACAGTGACATTTCTTATATACTGGTTCGGAAGAGCTTGGCTTTAGCCTGTTACCAGTTGGGAAATCCACTATCACTGGCTCTATTAAAGCTCTCGAGAGGTAGCCACACTAAAATATTTGCATGAATTTATCTTACACCCAAGATCCATGAAGGCGAGGGCATAGTATACCTCCATGCAATTCCTTGGGATTACAAAACTAGAAGACACTTTAGACACATAAGAAAATGATTCTTTTTAAGCACCAAGCTGAAGTTTTTGATGACATGTAACTGATTGAATGTTTGAAGATGTTAAGTTGATGTTCATGCAAGGCATTAAATCAGTTAATGTATTGTGTTGTCATTGATGTCAACTTGATATAATCTATATGGTCATTGTAATATTGACAAAGAATTTAATGAACTCATGAATCAAAGCTTTGCTATCAGTAATGCATACAAGCCAAGTATTCACTAAGTGACTATATACACCGACGGAGTGCACCTGATGGTCAAAGTAAAAGAACAAAGTCACAGTGTTGCCCGATGAATAAATGCACAACATTACCGATGAGGAGAGTTACCGTATTGCCCGATGAGAAAATCACAGAGTAACCTAATAGACATAATTTCAGTGTTTCCCGATGGAAAAGACAAGGATGGAGATCCTGATGACAACTGAAGTCACACCAATGGAAAAGTCAGTTATCACCGATGACTAACTGAAGTGTTGACTGAAAAAATAGAGAGTTCAGAAAATGAAAAAATGCTTAGCTGTCGAGAAGCTAAAGATAGAGTTAACAGATACTTATCATTATTTTAATCATCCAGATAAAGCCGAAGATAAGTAATTGATTTAAAGCTACTTTTTCCAGTTGGCAAGAAGATCTCTTTGAGATAAATAAGGATTTTTCTTTAAATACATTGGAAAATATTGTTGAACACGCCAAGATCAAGAAATCCAAGAAAAGAGGAAATCATGTCTATAAGAGACAAACTCAATTCATTATCAATTGTGTGGGGTGAATAAGAGAAGAGGAAAGATGCTAAAGGAAATTTGAAGGAGAATAAACTGGAGAAGAAACTCTTCATTTAGTCCTGATCAACAAGCTAAATGAAGAGCTAGATTCTACAAACACCAACAAACAGTGAGACAAGAATCACAGAGAAGAAAAAGTGTGGAACAAAGGTATATATTTGATTATATTGATCAATGAAGTAATGGACCTAAAATAGATCTGAAAATATTCAATTTAGTTGTATGTATGAATAGATCATTAGTGTTTTAGTTTAACCATTGAATCATATAAGCTTCTTAACTGAGCAGGACTTAAAAGTCTTTTTCAATTGAGATACATCCCAAGGAGTATCAAAAAGTTTGATCACAAAAGTAGCATTGGATATGCCCGATACCTATTGAAAGACCAAGTGAGTGTTTGGTCAAGGATGGTAGGATTAGATGCCAGATACTAGTTGACAAACTATTTCTAAATCCTCTAACAAGGTCACACCTAATAGTGTGTTTGTAACCTTTAACAGGGTTGGCTCTTAACAGGGCTCACTTCAGAAGAGTGAAAATTTGGAGTATCGATCCCAGTGGTTTTTCCCTTAATAGGGTTTCCATGTTAAAAATACATGTGTTATGTGTGTATGATTAATTTCTTTATTATTTTGTATCTTACATAGTTAATTCTGGATCGATCGGTATACTCTGCATATTTACTATATTTCAGTAAATAGATGACTACTTATCAGTAAATATACAGAAGAAGGTTTAACAAAGAAATATGACAAGTAGTAAATTGATATAAGTATTTCAAGGCATTCATCTTGTAGGACAAAAGATAACTTGAGACATAATTTATGGTTATAAGTTTAAAGGGTTGATTTAAGCCTTAATTTTTAAGGCCACTGTTTCACCCCTCTCTCAGTTATTACTAACAATTGGTATCAGAGCTTATGTGCTTAGAAAGGAAGGTTTAAAGACCTAATCTAAAGATCACAAGATGAATAGATGAGATGTGCCCAAGTTGAACAAAGCTAATTTTTCTTCATGGCAGAGCAGAATAAGACTCCACTTATCAGGTATTGGTAATGATGTTACTCAACACTTAGATACTGAATATGTGTTGCCCATAGGAGCACCAATAGTTGAACAAATGAGAGAGAAGCATGAGCACAATGACATGATGATAGAACTTGTTTCCTTACTCTCCAATGCTGAATTTGAAGATGTCAAAACCCACAAAACTACAAAGCAGATGTGGGACACATTGAAGCTTGTACATGGTGGTGATAAAAAGGTTTTGAGAGCCAAGGCAGAAATCCTTAGAGGAAAATTTGATGATCTCAAAATTAAAGAAGGTGAAAACATCACTCAGTACAACACAAGAATCAAAGAGTTAGTCAATGCTATCTGAGGAGTTGGAGGTGTACTAGAAGAAGATATAGTGGTAAGTAAAATTCTAAGAACCTTACTACCTACTTATGCTGTTAGAGTATTTTCCATTCAAGAAATGAGAGTAGTAGAAAATAGAAATGTTACTCTAGACAGTTTGATTGGAAGATTGATTTCATTTGAGATGAATAACTTTGATAATAGCGTCTTACCAAATATAGAGTTTGCATTCAAAACTTCTATGAGAATAAGTAAATCAAGTCATAAAAACACTATGATAAAAGATAGTGATAGTGAAAGTGAAGAAGATGATCTTGATGAAATTGAAGCACTTATGGCTAGAAGAATGTAGAGAGGAAAAGGTAAATACAAAGGTAAATTACCACTTGTTTGTTTTAATTGCAAAGAAATTGGACACTTTGCTGCAAGATGTACTAACAGAAGAAAAGATGACAGAAGTAATGATAGATCATTTGAAAATAAGTCTGACAGAGGTGATTACATAAGCTATTGACAATCAAAAAGAAGAGATGCCTGAGACTATAAGGACAAAGGAAAGAAGGCCAGTTACCTAGAAAAATGCAAAGATGATGATACTGACACCGAATCTGATGAAGACATTGAGATGGTGTTTGTGGCTATAAAGGATGATTCAGATGATGATGAAGAAAGGTACGTAGAAACAACTCTCATATCTAAAGTTAGCAAAAATGATGTTTGGACCATAGATAGTGGCTGCACTCACCATATGACCGGTGATAAGCAAACTTTTGAGACTTTTGAATACTATAAAGGTGGTTTAGTAAGAATGGGTAATGACACACCTTGTCCAGTTGAAGGTAGAGGAACCATAATGTTGAATAAATAGATAAAATGTGAAAATGATTATTAGGTAAATGGATTGAATTATAATCTATTGAGTGTTTCTCAGTTGAATAATTCAGGTCACAAAGTAGTATTTGAAAATAAGAAGGCAAAGATCTTCAACAAATTAGGAAATTTGATTGGTACCGGTGAGAAGACAAAAGGTAACTTATTATATCTGGATGATACTGACTCCACTTGTTTGATTGCTAAAAATGAAGACATATGGTTGTGGCACAAAATGTTGTGTCATATGAATTTTGACAACATGATAAAGATTAGAAAAAAGAGAAATGTCAGAGGCTTACCGACGGTGACCAAGCCCGACAACATCATGTGAAAGAATTGTCAAAAAGGTAAAATGACAAAGTCTAGTTTTAAAAGAAAAATCCATACATCTAATGCAATTATAGAATTAGTCCACACTGATTTATGTAGACCTATGAGGACAAAGAGATATTATGGAGATAGCTATTTTATTCTCTTTGTTGATGATTACTCTAGAATGATGACAGTCATGTATCTAAAAGATAAATCAAAAGCATTTAAGATGTTTAAATGGTATAAGGAAATGGTTGAGAAGCAAAGTGGTAAGGATTTAAAATGATTAAGGTCAGATAGAGGAGGGGAATTTACATCAAATGAATTCACTAACTTTTGTAATGAGCATGGAATCAAATGACAGGTCTCTACACCAAGAACACCACAGCAGAATGGAATTGCTAAAAGAAGGAATAGATCCATAGTTGATTGTGTAAGGACATTGTTGATAGAGAAAGGCATCACTCAAATATTTTGGAGGGAAGCTGTCAGTACTGTTGTTTACACATTAAACAGAGTAAAATTGATGAAAAACACCATAAAGACACCTTATGAGCTATGGTATGGATACACACCCAATGTAAGTTATTTTAAAAATTTTGGCAGTCAATGTTATATCTTAAAAGATGATAGGAGTGGAAAAATTGACTCCAAGAGTGATGAAGGAATCATTCTAGGGTATTCTACCAAGATCAAGGCTTATAAATGTCTAAATAAAGCCTCTAACAAAATTGTTGAAAGTGCAAATGTAAAGATAGATGAATTTGTAGAGAAGAATGAAAAGGAAAACACTAAAGAACCAAAGGAATACAATAGGTTTACTTACAATGAGGAACCTGAAACTCTACCCAACCAACAATATAGATTCCCCGAGCAACATATCATTGCACTCGAGCATCAGGTTGCAAATACCGATGATCAAAATATTGCTCAAGATGATGCACAAATTGATGGAGAATAGAATGAAGAACAAAATTATGAACAAGGTGATAGACAAAGAGCTGAACTTGTACTTGCAAGATATGTCAGAAGGAACCATCCATAGGACCAGATCATAGGAGATAAAAGGATGGTATAAGAACTAGAAGTAAGTCTCTAAATACAAGATGTCTTATTTGCAATTATGAGCCCAAATTTGTCAATGTTGCACTAGATAATGATGAATGGATTAGTGCTGCGAATGAAGAGATTGAACAGATAGAGAAAAAAAAGACATGGACACTTGTACCAAGACTAGATGAAAAGAATCTCATCGGTACAAAATGGATATTTAGGAATAAGATGAATGAGAATGGAGAAGTCACAAGAAATAAGGCAAGACTAGTATGCAAGGGGTATGCACAAGAAGAAGGAATTGTCTATGGAGAAAAATTTTCTCCCGTTGCTAGGATAGAAGGAGTAAGAATATTACTTGCTTATGTTGCATGTAAAGGATTCAAGGTATATCAAATGGATGTCAAGTCTACATTCCTGAATGGAATACTTGTAGAAGAGGTTGACCTTGAACAACCAGAAGGGTTTGTTGATCCAGACAAGAGGGACATGGTATGTAGACTTCAAAAATCCCTATATGGATTGAAACAAACACCCCGAGTCTGGTATGAAAGACTTCATTCCTATCTTATAAGTATTGGATTTGTAAGGACTAGTGAAAACAGTAATGTTTATTTGAAGGAAGATATTGATGCTAACATTTTGATTGCTGAGATATTTGTTAATTACATTATATTTGTTGGCAATGATATGCTATGAAAATCATTTGCAAATGAGATGAGAAAAGAGTTTGAGACATCTATGTTTGGAGAGACCAAGTTCTTTCTTGGTCTATAGATCATGAAAAAAGATGAAGGTATTTTCATTACACAATCCAAGTACATCAAAGAGGTACTAAAAATATTCAAGATGGAAGAATCCAAACCATTTGGAATACCGATGGAAACTAGATGCATACTGACAAAAGAGGAAAAGTCATCAGAGGTAAATCAGACTTTGTACAGGTCAATGATTGGAAAACTCATGTATGTTGTACATACTAGACCAGACATTGCCTATTCAATAGGAATAGTTGTTAGATTTTCTGCTAACCCCAGAGAATCACATATGACTGCTGTGAAAAGAATTCTAAGATATCTAAAGAATACCAAGGAATATGGCTTATGGTATAGAAGAGAAGTAAAATTTGAACTTAAGGTTTTTACCGACACTGATTGTGCTAGAAATCTTGATGACCGGAAGAGCACAACTGGATGAGCATTCTTTATGGGTGACAGACTTGTCACATGGATCAAAAAGAAACAAGGATGCATCTCACAATCTATAGTAAAAGTAGAGTATGTTGCTGCTGCTGCAAATTGCTCAAATATTTCCTGGATCAAATAGTTACTGGAAGGTATGCATGTGAAAATTTTAGAACCACTAATTATCTACTGTGATAATACAAGTGCAACAAACATTTCCAAGAATCTAGTTATGCATCTAAATGTCCCCCAAGAGTCAAGAAGTTTAGATCTGATTACAAACCCAAATATAAGAAGGAATGCTATCATACTGAAGAAGGTGTGACTGATGAAGATTCAGGAGAAGATGAAATTGGATTCATTGACCTTAGAGACATGGAAAGGTTTCTTGAGGAAATGGACGTTAAAGATGAAAAGGAAGAACAAGAGCTAGCCCTAATTTCCAAAGCAAACATCAGAACTGATTGGATCATTGACAGTGGATGCTCTCATCATATGACAGGTGACAAAGATAGATTTGTTCAGTTGGACAAATACAAAGGTGGTATGGTTAGATTTGGAGATAACACTCCCAAACCTATCATAGGTAGAGGTTCTATCACTTTGGATGGAAAGAACAAGACAGATGATGTTCTATATGTTGATGGATTACATCATAACTTGCTGAGTGTTGGACAACTACTTGACAAGGGAACTATCATTTGGAGTTCAAAGAAAACAAGTGCATCATTAACAACAAGGATGGAGACATGATTGCATCAGGATCTAAAACAAAAGGTAATGTTTTTCAGCTCAATTCTGATGTAAGTTGTTTTGTTGCAAAGGTAGATGACAGTTGGCTATGGCACAAGAGACTATGTCATATCAATTTTGATAACATAGTAAAGATTAGTAATGTCAAGGCAGTTAGAGACCTACCAAGTATTGCAAGACCAAATGACACAATATGCAGGGAATGTGTTATGGGTAAGCATGTAAGGAGTTCCTTTAGAAGCAAACAAAACTCAGCTGAGAACAAATTGGACCTAGTGCATACAGATTTATGTGGTCCTAATCAAACAAGATCATACTATGGAGAAAGGTATTTCATTTTGTTTGTTGATGATTTTTCTAGGATGATGTGGGTTTTGTTCTTAAAGGAGAAGTCTGAAGCATTTGAGAAGTTCAAAATATTCAAAGCTAAAGTTGAGAATGAATCTGGATTGAAACTAAAATGTCTGAGATTAGATAGAGGAGGAGAGTTCACCTCTGATCTGTTTTATGATTATTGTGAAGAACATGATATTAAAAGACAGTTAAGTGCACCTAGAACCCCTCAGCAGAATGGGATTGCAGAAAGGAGGAATAGGATCATACTTGATACAACGCACACTATGATGATTGAAGGAAAAGTTGTGCACACCTATTGGAGAGATGTAGTGAACACAACAGTATATACTATCAACATAAATCAATTGAGGCTAGGCGCGGATAAGACATCCTATGAACTTTGGTTTGGAAATGTACCTATAGTAAAGTATTTCAAAATCTTTGGCAGCAAGTGCTACATCAAGAGAGATGATGGTGTTGGTAAGTTTGATGTGAGAAGTGATGAAGGTATTTTCCTTGGTTATTCCACTAAAAGAAAAACATATAGATGTTTTAATTTGAGATTAAAGAAGATAATTGAAAGCACACATGTTAAGATTCATGAAAAGTTTATGGTTCAAGAGAGGTACTATGAATATGCACCTATGATTGAAGATGAACCCAGACCTAGTAGCAAAGATATTGTTATTGAAGAAATGTTTGATTGCATTGATGTCTCATGCAATGA
>MU227294.1:819656-832214 GCA_018584345.1 Thuja plicata
TCAAAGGATGATGATTCCACAGCAGTTGATAAAACATTGTACAAATCTATGATTGGTAAACTCATTTATCTAACTCAATCTAGACCTGACATATCTAATGCAGTTGGCATTGTTGGAAGATTTGCAGTTGAACCCAAGAAGAGTCACCTAATGGCAGTGAAGAGGATATTCAGATATTTAAAGGGAACTATAGACTATGGTTTATGGTATCCTAAATTAGAGAATATAAAGCTTCATGTGTATACAGATGCAGATTGGGCAGGATGTATTGATGATAGGAAGAGAACTTTAGGAGGAGAAATATTCCTTGCAGACAGGTTGGTTTCTTGGATAAGAAAGAAGTAGAACTGTATTTTTCAGTCAACAATAGAAGTTGAATATGTTGCAGTAGTACTAAATTATTCAACCATGGTTTGGATCAAGCAGATGGTTAAAGACTTTGGCATTCAAGTTGATTATCCTATTGTTATTCATTGTGATAATACTAGCACTATCAACATGTCTAAGAACCCTGTGATGCATGCAAAGACAAAACACATAGAGATCAAGTACCATTTCTTAAGAGAAAAGGTTGCAGACAAAGAAGTAAAATTGGACTATGTGAACACCAAAGAATAGTTGGCAGATATTTTCACAAAGCCTTTATCAAAGGATACTTTTGAGTATCTCAGGGAGAAGTTGGGAGTAATTCCCTCTCCTAAGTCTGTTTAGAAGAAGCAGCAAAGACATCAGTCATTAAGTGACTGATGAATGGTTGACTACTCTATTTCTGGAGTAGTACTTGTAACTAAAAGACTATGGTGCCCTTTGCCATTGATGTCAAAGGGGGAGTATATAGTAAGGAGGAGTATGTACTAAGGGGGAGCATATACTCTGGGGGAGTATATACATGGAAATAAAACACAGACAGAGGAACTGCAACAGTTTAAAGAAATCCTTGATGATGATATTGAAAAGGTTGTAAAAGAAAGAGGAAACCATGAATAGAGGATGTTTTTGATATCATATATTGCCATCAATGTCAAAGGGGGAGATTGTTGGAGATTTGATTCTGAGCAGTTGATTGATTGTATGTTTGTCATTGATGATAGCATATAATACACAGTATTAATTCTGTATGTACTTATCAGAATGATCATATGAAGACTTGCATGGATAGATACATGTTTTTGACATGTTCATTATGTTATGTTCATACATGCAGACCCAGATATGATGTTTCAGTAAAGTTATGTAATTCTGTTATTGGCAGTTATAGTTCTGGAAGTGTAACGGTTTAGGGCCGACGTATATCAAGTGTTTCTTGAGTTGCACCTTTCTTCTGTATATGCGTGTGTATATTCATGATTAGTTATGAGTTGATGATATTAATCCAAATGTGCCAAATGTGTTTCAAGAAGATTGCAAAGTTATAGTAAAATTGGTGAGGCCGACTTAGTGAAGCGTCGCATCTATTCGGTTTATACTTGCGCAGTTGTAATAATGCTTGCATGCTTAGTAGAGCTGACAAGGATGTTATGAAGAGTTTTCTTATAGGTCCCATGATCTCATACTTTGAGAAAGATACTTATAGCAAGTCAAAGGTGACACGCTAAGTGTGAATGATACGAAAAGATAAGAAAGATGTACATAGTAGATTATCAGAGTTGGTTCATTCATCAAGAGTCTATGTGAAGAAGAAGTGAAAGATTGAAATACACTGGAACTGATCAAGACAACAAGTCTACTCTATAGTTCATCATCAGATATAGTGCATATCTATTATACAGAAGGTTGTAGCCTTCACCATCAAGCAGTGAGCTTTTGGATAGTGAGTCCACCACCCCTAACAGGGTTATTTGTAAAAGACACCTAACAGGGTCCGACCCTTAACCAGGTCACTATACTTATTACATTGTAATGTACAACTCCTAACAGGGTTGAAATATCTTCTAACATGGATTACTACAAACAAGTATAGTTTATTATGGGTGCTAATTCCCACTGGGGTTTTTACCATTTTGTGTCCCCGTAATCAAATTGTGTGTTGAGTACTGTGTTATCTGATTAAGCATTTACTTTGTTGTATTCTAAAGTTAAAGAAGTAAAAATAAATAAAGTTACTGATAACTAATTCACCCCCCCTCTTATTTATCCTTTGAGACTATTCTAACAGTTGCCTAATGAACAAATGCATAGCATTACCGATGAGTAGAGTTACAGTATTTTCGGAAGAGAAAAACACAAAGTAACCGGATGGACAAAATTTCGGTGTTGCCCGATGGAAAAGACAAGGACAGAGATCTTGATGACAATTGAAGTCACACCAATGGAATAGTCAATTATCACCAATGACTAACTGAAGTGTTGACCGACAGAATAGAGAGTTCAGAAAATGACAAAATGCTTAGCTGTTTGGAAGCTAAAGATAGAGTTAACAGATACTTATCATTATTTTAATCATCTAGATAAAGCCAGAGATAAGTAATTGATTTAAAGCTTATTTGTCTAGTTGGCAAGATCTCTTTGAGATAAATTAGGAGTTTTCTTTAAATATATTGGCAAAGATTGTTGAACACACCAAGATCAAGAAAGCCAAGAAAAGAGGAAATCATGTCTATACGAGACAAACTCAATTCATTACGAATTGTGTGGGGTGAATAAGAGAAGAGGAAAGATGCTAAAGGAAATTTGAAGGAGAAGAAAGTCTTCATTCAGTCTTGATCAACAAGATAAAAGAAGAGCTAGATTCTGCAGACACCGATGAATAGTGAGACAAGCATCACAAAGAAGAACAAGTGTGGAGCAAAGGTATATATTCGATTCTATTGATCAATGAAGTAATGGACCTACAATAGATCTGAAAATATTCAATTGAGTTGTATGTATGAATAGATCATTAGTGTTTTAGTTTAACCATTGAAGCATATAGCCCTCTTAACCGAGCAGGACTTAAAAGTCTTTTTCAATTGAGATACATCCCAAGGAGTATCAAAATGTTTGATCACAAAAGTAGCATTGGATATACCCAATACCTATTGATAGGCCAAGTGAGTGTCTGATCAAGGGTGGTAGAATTAGATGCTAGATACTAGTTGAAAAAATATTTCTACACCCTCTAACAAGGTCACACCTAACAGTGTGTTTGTAACCTTTAACAAGGTTGGCTCTTAACAGGGCTCACTTCAGAAGAGTGAAAATTTGGGGTACCGGTCCCAGTGGTTTTTCCCTTAATAGGGTTTCCACACTAAAAATCCATGTGTTATGTGTGTATGATTCATTTATTTACTATTTTGTATCTTACATAGTTAATTCTAGATTGATCAGTATACTCTGCATATTTACTGTACTTCGGTAAATAGATGACTGCTTATCGGTAAACATACAAAAGAAGGTTTAACAAACCAATCTAACAATTAGTAAATTTATATAAGTATTTCAAGGCATTCATCTTGTAGGAAATAAGATAACTTGAGACATAATTAATGGTTATAAGTTTGAAGGGTTGATTTAAGGATTAATTTTTAAGGCCATTGATTCACCCCCCTCTCAGTTATTACTAACAGTTTTATCTAACAACTAAAAGCAGACATGAAAGTTTTGGAAGACACGCAAGGTCTTTGACAAGCATCCTGCATCAAACTCATTAGTAGTTTATGATTTTTTTCTTCATTTTCAACGTCTTACAAACCATTGTTAGGTTGTAACCAATAAGATAATCTAGAGAACAACAAAGCGCAAAACTCATCATTGTTAGAAAATAAAAAAAATCAGCAAAATGATTGTATATTCAAAACCTAGACAAAAAATCATGCACTTTTAAAAAAATGCACCCAAAATGGTCACCGTATGAGCCCGTATGAGGCTCCGGAAGCTGCAAAGCAGAGGATTAAGGAGGTACAATCATCAAAAAGTGGAATTTCTGAAAAATCCAGCAACCAAAAATATAAAATAACTCCAACCCAATGATCTTTAGGAAATTCTACCCCAAATAAAAAAAAATGCTCGAAAAAAGGACTTAAAACAAGCAAGTTATGGGGGTTTGAATATAGGCTACAGATTAAAAAATACATATGGTGAAGGCAAGAAATTTTAAATCCCTACTGACGTCAGCAGTATACAGGATAATTTTAACAGTATGTAGGCCATCACGAAAAGCCAATAACACTACAGCAAAACTGCTAGACGGTCGTCAATTTTAAAATGGGCACATTGGGGATTAGGTGGTTTAGCAGAGGTGGTGGTGGTGGAGGAGTGGGGATTGGCTACCTAAGCAGAAGAGGAGGTAGTATTGTGGGTGGCGGAGGGAAAGGGTTTGAAGTAGTGGTTGGGGAAGATGGCTGCAGAAGTGGGTGTTGGTGCAGAAGATAGCGTAGAGAGGTGGAAGAGGAGGGGAGGGTTTGTGGAAGTGCAGAGGATGATTGGAAGTGTGGAGGGAGTTGAAGAAGTGGTGGAGAGGGAAGTGGAGGATGGGAGGAAGTGGAGGGAGGTTGTAGGTGGTGGAGGTTTTGAGTGGAGGAGGGAGTTTGAAGTGCAAGGAGAGGAGTAGAGAGGCTACGAAGAGGTGAGGGAGGTGGGGTTGCATAGAGAGTTTAGAAGAGCTGGGGAGGGACACAGATAGGAGAAAGTGCAGGGAAGGAAGGCTGGGAAGTGGGATTTGGTGTGGGGAGAATGGGGAGGATGATGTAGGGGCTGAAGGGTGAGCAGAGTGGTGGGTGGCGGGGTGAGTAGAGGAGTGCGGAGGGAGCAGATGGATGGTGGTCCGTGGGCAAGGTGAGAGAACAGAGGGCATAGGTTGAGCTTGTGCTGCACCAGGTTAAGTAGGGCTGTGAGGTTGGTGGTGCAGGGTAGCATGGGTGGAGGTTCTTGGTGGAGGATTTAGGGGAGGCAGAGTAGGGAGTAGAGATGGAGGTGCAGAGGGGCGGAGTAGGGTTGGCGGGGAAGTGGTGGAGGTTAGGGAGGCTGGCACTAAGCGTGGGGGAGGAAGGTTGGAGGGAGCGGCGGTTGGGAGCTGCAGCTATATGGAGGGTTAACAGAGTGCGAGAGAAGTAGATGGGAGGAATGGCTATGGGAGAGGATGCATCGGGGGTTAGGAAGACTATGAGCAAAGGGTGTTGGGAGGAGAGGTGGGGTGGGGAGGGAGGCTGGTGGAGAGAAAGGTTGGTGGAGAGAAGGGTTGGTAGGGCTGCGAAGCAGTGAGAGGGAGGTGGGGCTATGAAGCGGTGAGGGTTTGGACAAGATATGAGTGGGGTGGGGTGGGATCATTTATCCCACATACATGCGGGTGTGGAAAACCAAATTCTTTTTAAACAAAGCTTAACACATCAAAATCAAAGCAAAAGAAATGGACGTGGCTTGATGCTTGGTGCTTAGGAGTTAAATGGTAAGGCGGACATGATATTAATGCTGGGTAGAATGATGTCAATTGGGATATAAAGGTTAGACCCAAAATTTAATTTTAAAATTAAAATTATGCCTTGTTCTGTCTCGCACACAGACCAAAAACTTATCTCAATTTGCATGCAGAAAGTCGTACGACTTCTACATGAAAATTATTTTTTTCTATAGATTCAATTTTGGGCGGGTATAGCCATATTTATAGTCATTTCAAACTAAAACGACAACCCAAACATGGTAGTGGAGTCAGATTTTGATTAAGAGGAGATATAGTCAGGGTTTGGCTCAAGAGGAGATTTGAGCCCCACGATGGGCGTTAGAAATGTATATGTGAAAATGGGGTACCTGCAAGCTGCACAAAAAACACACACACTTCAATGAGTCTTTACGTGGTTAGCGGATTAGAAAATATGAAATCAAAATAAAAAAATACTCTAACTGACAACGACCCATTACCTTCTAGTAGGCAGGAGTATGAGTTTTCTCTCAAGTCATCGCAAACTCAGTGACTACACCAATATCCTAAATGAAGGATTTAAAATTTAGATGATTGATCTAAAATTATATGCAAAATGTAGTTAATCCAAAGCTATTTAGATGATTTTTAGAGCACCAAATTGAAATGTGAAAGATTAAATTTAAAGCACCAAATTCAAAATATTCTCTAAGATTAGATTGTTTGCATGCTTAAAAAAAACTAAAGAAACAATTAAAGCTAAACAAGTTGAAAACTAAAATGCAAGAAAACTAGAATGTAAAATGTAATATAATAACGATAATGCAAAAGTTAGGATCCTTTGTGAAGGAAATGAGTTTCTCTTTTATAGAAATCTCTCTCAAAACGACGACCGAGATCGAAAGAAAAGAGTGGCTTAGATTCGATTGAAGAAGCACAATCCATGTGCAAGCAATGTGATTGGTCGAAAGAGTCAGTTGACTGAACTAACTGGTCAGTTATTTTGGAAACTTCCAAAATCAATTTTCAGTTAACTGAAATGTTTCCAAAATGATAAATAGTGGAGAATCAATTAACTGAGTGGAATTGGATTGTTTCCATTTTGATAATCAGTTAACTAGATTTGATGACTTCATATGCATTTTTAATAATTTAAATGATTTTGAATGCATATTTGTTTTTTATTAATTAATTTAATTCTCTTTTTTGATTTAATTGACAATTTATCAATTTTATTTAATTAATATATCAAAATATCAATTAAATAATTAGTATAAAGTTTATTTGCCAATGTAATGTAATTTTTAGGAATTAATTAATTAATCAAGTACGATGATTAATTAGGACCTAGGATTCATGTCAAATTAGCTTGAAATTGATGAATTGCCTGTTTGGTTTAGGACTTAGAATTTATCAAGATTAGGGTTTCTTGATTAATTGTTGAGAATGGGGGTCTATGGTTTAGGTGACCATTTTTATGTGATTACAATAACAACCTCTATAACCCTTTGTACATATGCTCTGACATTCTCATCATCTCACATTCTTAAACTTTCCATCTTAGTCTTCCAATTTTACAACTTCGCTTGCTTATTGTACTGATATTCTTCATACAGTGCTTCTAGCCTTGTCCATATCTTATGGGAAGAATCAAGGTCTTTGAATTTAGTAAATTCAGGATCAAAGAGAGATCAATGCTTCCCTTGCAACCATATTACATGAAAACATCTTCTTCTCATCTTCCATAGCATTTGGTAAATCATCTTCTGAGTTGATCTTCTCATCCTTCTTTGTAATCATCTAGTAATCAATCCCCATACATAGCAAATGAGTTCTCATCTTGTTCTTCCAAGTGTCAAAAATTTCAGCATCAAATTTTGGACTCTCCTTCCTATAGTAAGCCATCTTTGGATCACCTCAAGCTGTTAGTTTTTTTCTCAGAGGACCACAAGCTCAGATACCAATTGTTAGAACAACTGAGAGGGAGGGTGAATCAGTTGTGTGCCCAATTATTATAAAACTTTAAACTACAAACCAATTTCTCAATGCAAATTGGACAACACCATAACACAAGAATTTGTTCTTGAGGAAGACCCTATTAAGGGAAAAACCCTGTGGGAATTAATACCCACAAATAATGCACTAGAAATATAGTATCCCTGTTAAGAGATCTAGCCCCGTTAGGAGCTGATTATAAAATTCAATACAAAGTCCCTATTAAAGGATAGACCTTGTTAGAATTCTTCTCAACCTTTCTAGGAGTTGAATGAAATGACGAGCTCACTACTCAACCACACTTCCCAAAGTGAAGGTTAAACCCACCTTATGGATCCACTGTCCAAATAGAAGTAAAGAGGTATACTTATAATAGTGAACTGACTGATAGCAACTAGATTTTCTTATATAGTTCCAATGAAGTGCAGTACAAACATAATCACTACTCTATATCAACATAACTCACACCCACATGCTCGTAACATCTAGCAATCTACATCTTTACATCAAAACACTACTTCCTTTTATACAAGTTAGAATAAGAAACCGCGTCGGCCTGTTAAGAATTCCCCAATGCACAATCAATTACATAGACCCTTGCTAAGATATACATGGTACCTTACACAATTAAATAAAAAATACAAATCATCATTTACACACCACGGTCCATAAACCACACCCCCCATCTATAAAACACGATACCACTCTCTAGTATGATCCAAATAGGTCTTCCCAAGACCACAGGCCACAGTTGACGTCACCAAGAATTTAGTGACCCAATAATCAGAAAGAATGTTCTCTAAAGTATCTTATATCATGCCTTAATCTCTCATACCATAACTCATGCTCGCATATAAGTTATCCCCAAAACTCAAAGACCATCTCTATTATAATCCTCTATCACTGGCCTGTAACCAGTCTTCATCAAAACAATTGTAACTCATGCAAATAACCATTTACAATCCAACAACCTTAGACATAAGGTATAAACTCATACCTCTACACATATCCTTTCTCGCATGCTCTCACATGCCATACATTGTCTGTACATAGCTGTCAATCTCACCTATTCCTGTAATAACCAGTCTTTCCAAAACTTATATTGCATCCAACTGAAACATATGTTGACAACAATGACAAAACATGAATGTGAACACCTCAAATAAACCAATTTGAATTGAAGGTATAATAATGGACTATTGACCTGAATCTTGCAGAGATATTTGGGATAGATCTTAGATATTTTATCTGGTCATAACTGGGAAGGCCCTATAGCCCATCATGTATGAGTTAAATTATCATCAATAAAGTGTTTCTTGCATCTTATAGTTTCAATATTCTTGTTTTTTTTTTTGTAGACTCTTGCTGCAAGGTTGGACATCTCCTTTGGGGATTCTCCCACCTTGGCACTGCATCATGTGGTATTAGAGAAGAATGAGAGCAAGGTTTGATGCTAGTGGTGTTTACAAATTCCTATTCCCGAGCTTGTGATTCCTTGGAGAAGTAATTTGTGAGGTGACAAAGTGAAGATCTAGCTTGTATCAACTTAAGGACTGTACAAGGTGGTCAGAACTTGGATTTGTTTCACTTAATGTTTTTAAGATGCCTCCTAGAATAATAAACCCTTGGATGATTGATCAGATAAAAGAGGATCTACCAAATGAGACCCATAATGAAATGAATGAAGTGAGGAATGAAGTCATGGAAGGTATCATAAATATTGTTGCTAGATTACAAAGAGGTCCTTGAATAAAAGATGCTTATGAGGAAGATGCTGATGAATTCAGATCTATAGAGATTGCTATATCTGCAAATGAAGATGGATATGATAGGTTGATGAGAACTATGGATAGATTGAATACTATTCATAGGATGTAAGTATATAATTTATCAGGTACATTGAATCCCGAAGACCTGATTGATTGGATAGGGGAGTTAGAAGACTACTTTGAGCTTGAAGACATTTACAATCCTTTAAGGGTTATATTGGAATAGAATAAGTTGAAAGGACATGCTTCTCTTTGGTGGAAGGAGTTATAGAAGAATAGAGAAGATGAAGGAGAATTGAATATTACTAGATAGAAGCTGATGGTTACTAAATTGAAAGCCAAGTTCATAACTAAGGATTATGAATTGGAATTGTTTAGGAAGTTGTAGAATCTAAAGCAGAAATATCTCAGTGTAAAGGATTATACCGAGGAGTTTTACAAGTTGACCATTAGATCTGGACAAAGAGAGTTGAATAAAGAGAAGGTCGCTAGATATGTTTATTAGTATGCTTTGAAGGCTAAAGATAAGATGAAGAAGAGAAATCAAGGTAGCTCTAGAGGAAAAGATAAAAAAGTGAAGGAGAAAGATAATCATGTTGAAGAAGTTAAATTGGTTACACCTAGGAATGATAATCGCAAGAGAGATGACATGAATTGGTTAAAAGGAACTTGTTTTAAGTGTGGACATGATGGACATAGAGATTTTAAGTGTAAACAGATTCTTGTGGCTCAGGAGGATCCTATTAACATGGCTGAACCTGAGGGTGGTGAGAATATTATGCTTAGAAAAACATTTCTGACCAAGAAGCAGTCGATCCTTCTCAAAGGAGAAATTTATTCTAGACTATGTGTAAGTCTAGTGGTAAATGTTGTAAGGTGATTTTTGATGGAGGAAGTATTGATAACTTGGTTTATGAGGAGATGGTTCAGAAGCTTACTTTGAAGAGGTTGAAACATCCTTTCCCTTATATGATTAGTTGGTTATAGGAAGATCATGCAATAGAGGTTAAGGAACAATGTATGGTAAGTTTTCACATTGGTCCTCATAGGGATGAAGTATTATGTGACATTATGAATATGAGTTATTGTCATGTTTTTCTTTGAAGACCTTGGCATTATGATAAAGAGTCTATTCATGAATGTAAAATAAATTTAATTGCTATCGTAGAAGATGGAAAACAATTTACTTTGACTTCTTTGAAGGATGCAGATAAAGGAATGAGGAAATTGAGTATTGGAAGGCTATATGAGATGACTGCAGAGGTTAGTACATATATAAAGGTTTAGATATATGAAGGAAAATCAGAGGGTACTACTAATAAAATGAAGTAGAAGAAGATTTAGTTGGCATATTTTCCTATTAGTACATTTAGTTCAGGTAGAAGGCATGAGTGGAATAATGATAGGAAGAGTCATTTGCAGTACTTGACCAAGAAGGGTGGAATGACAGTGCAAGTAGCATATGCAAAGAATATGTGGATTAAGAATGAACATGGGATCTCTGTCTAGAATCTCTTAAGATTTTCATGATATTCTCTTATGGAAAATATTTAAACACCTGGGGTGTCTAATGTAGGGGCATCCTTGGTTTTCTAGCAATCATGCACCACTCTATGAGTTTGAGTTATAGTTGGCAGTTTTTGTGTTTCTGGTTGTGGTTGGTCCACTTGGATATTTAGCTATAGCACTTGTACTGGAATGTTCTTGATAGTGCTTTAGATTTTTTTTGTGATCGCTCCTTATTTGGTGTTATCTCATTTGAGATATGGAGCATTCTGTGACAAGGCAATATTTTTTTCCTGTTCTTCTGATTGGGTTGACAGGTTAGAGTGTGGTTCAAGTTTTCATGCAAGTAAGGAGTTGCACTCATGGGTCCTTGTTCTGGAGTGTTCTTGGATAATTTTCCTATGGTTTCATCTCTTGGCTTTGATCACTTGGTGAGATTTATTTCTCTTTTTGGCCAAGGGTAACATGTTCATGACTGACATGGAATTACCTGGAGATTTGTGTTGTGATCGAGATTGTGGGATTCTTAGCCGTTGCAATTTTAGCGTGTGGATCATGGTTCCTTTATGGATTATTACATGTTATCACTTCTTCTTATGTTATGTTTGTATAGGGATAGGCCTATATTTGTAAGAGGTTTCCTGCTTGGAGAAATGCTATTTCTTGAGTTGACTTGTGGTCATGATTTTGTATAAATGTAGGGCTTGGTTTCATGTTAGAGGGTAAGTTAGTGAAGGGCATAAGGTATAATAGTGGAATATTGACTTGAAGCTTTCAGAGATCTTTGGGATAGATATTAGATTTTTTATGTGGCCATAACCGGGAAGTCCTTATAGAACGATATGTATGAGTTAAATTATGATCAATAAAGTGTTTCTAGCATCTTATAGTGTCAAGTTTCTTGTGTTTTTGCTATGTGGACTCTTGCTACAAGGTTGGAAATCTCCTTTGGAGATTATCACACCTTGGTACTGCATCACATATATATGTATCAAATTTATGGTACCACATCTGAGGACTTTGTTTGAGGCCATATAAATATTTCTTAAATTTACAAACCAATTTACTTTTAGCTTTTACCATGTAGTGCTCTCCTTATTTCATATAAATATCCTCTTAAAAATTACCATTATGGAAATTAGTTCCCACATCCATTTTATCAACCTATAAATTACCTTCTCTACAACAAGATCCTAAAGCTTGTATCATTTCATACCATAGTTGTGTTGGAATTATGTTATATTTGTCATCAGTGAAAACACTTATTCGATTCTGAAAGCTTACCGAGCTCATCACTAAGTCCACAGCCTATACCGAGCATTCAGTAATCACCTTAGAAAGCTCAGCGGTTAAACAGTTCAAACCGAGCATATGAACAGTTCAGTAGCGGTTACCGAGAAGAGCAACATTTACCGAGCAGACGGTAGTCACTGAGCTTCACCATAACTACCGAGAAGTCAGTTACTACCGAGTCACCAGAGGTTACCGAGTGACACTATACCTACTGAGTCACCAATGGCCACCGAGTTCCAAGATACACTTCAGGACTAGTATGGACCGAGCTTCTACTCTTACCGAGAGCATGACGATGCCGAGTATTGTAGTGGATGCCGAGTATCAGAAGATCACCGAGCCAGCTTGAGGAACCCGAGCTTCTACCGACTCAGTAATATTTTGTTCAATTATGAAGGGCCGACTCAGGAATAAGTTTATGTTATTAATTTGTTTTTGGCCGACCTTGTAAATTGTAATTAAGGGAACGGTATATATATGTAATGTAATATATCATCTGATGTATGGTGCAAGAGTAATCAGCGAAAAATAGCAGTAGAGTAGAGCATTTTCGCAAGGTCAGTAAAGGAGCAGAATAGCCATATCTATCACAGAAGGTGATCAGTATTCAAAGGATCTTATCAGCAATAAAGTTGTAAGTCAAGATCTACTGTTTCATCCTAA
>MU227294.1:838898-880784 GCA_018584345.1 Thuja plicata
TTGCAGTAGATTAGATAAATGAATGGTTAAGTATATACAAGTGCAGAAATGATTTAAAGTTTTAAAAGTTACTGATTCACCCCTCCCCTCTCAGTAACTTGGCTAGTCTTGATTATTTCCAACAAGTTGTACCCAAGGGAGATATATTTCACAACCTTGATCTACAAATTTGTTCACTTCTCCTTTGGAATATGTATATATGTCTCATAAACAAAAAACCTAAGATGTCTTAAAGAGTCCATATGAACCTACCAATACCTCCATAGGTGTTTAATCAACAAGAGCTGATATTCCAAAAGAGATTAAATATGAGGACATCAAGATTTTAGACAATGAAACTTTAGAGGAGGAAACTTGCAATACAACTAGATCATTGGAAAATGGGAAAGCTCCAAGTGTTGATGGTCTCATAGTAGAATTTTATAAGGAAAAAATTAATTGGATTGTAAAAGAACTTATGAAAGTTTAAAATGATTTAATTATTTTGAAGTCTTTTGGGTATGAGATGAGAAAAGGTATTATAAAATTAATCCCAAAGGAGAGGGGAAAATATGAAAGTTAAAAATTGGAAGCCCATCACTTTTCTAAATGTGTCCTATAAGATTCTTGCTAAAATTCTAGCTAGAAGACTAACTAAGGTACTTGGAAGAGAAATTTATGTGACTCACAATAGGTCCATTAAAATAAGATATATTTTGGAGAACCTCATATATATTTTGGAGAACCTCATTACTAATTAGGAAGGAATGAATTGGGCTAAGCATGACAATAAAAATGTTGGAACAATTTTATTAGATTTTTATATTATAGATCATTTACAAATATTTTTCTCATTTGAGAATTACAAACTTTTTATTCAACCATAAAACTAAGACAAATACGAGCTCCTTATGAGAAGCCACACTAGAAACAACCAATGAAAGACCAAGAGTCACAACTTATAAATCCACCTTTTACAATGAGACAAATACAACCAATGGAAGACCAAGAGTCACAACTTAGAATTCCACAATGATGTCCATCTTGAGATTTGAACTAGGGTCTCCACAATGAGAACTCATTGCTTCAACCAACTAAGCTAAACCCCTCGGACATGATCTTGTTAGATTTTGAAACATCTTATAATATAATTGAATGGATATTTGTGCTAGACATGTTAAGGGCCTTTGGCTTCCCTCCTTAATTTTGTACATGGATTGATATTTTGTTAAATAATTTTTCTACACAAATAGATATCAATGGTGAGCTCACATAGCACATTTTTCTCCAAAGATCAAATAGTAGGGGTTTCCTTATTGCCTCTACTTTATTTGTCATTGTTTATGATGCTTTGCACTATATCTTGAAAACTAACCTTTTGACCCCACAATAAAGGGCTTAATATTTCCTAACAAAAATATTTATGTAAATTCCCAATTTTCCAATGATACAAATTTGTTCATTGGGATTGAAGAGGCAGTTTTAATAATACAATGAGAAGAGTAGATTTTTTTTTTTTGTAGATCCAAACTTTCTCCCCATAAGTCTATAGTAATTGGTTGGGAAGATGAACCACCATCCTATCGTTCTCCTAAAGGATGAAATGAGTAGGTACTAATAAAGTGAATAGATATCTAGGGATCCCATTATCTATAGCCCCATCTCTCAAAGCTACGTGGGAATGGATCTTTCAAAAAATTTCAAAGAAGCACATGAAATGGAAAATACACATTTTATCCTTAGTTGGAAAACCCAAGCTGTGCAAAGGTTTATTTCTTCCCACATTGTGTATCATTCCTCTACATAGCTCTTTGCTAACTACCGGTTTGACAAGATAAAAAAAATCATGAGGGAATTTTTATGGTCTGATAGTAAAGTGGTAAAGAAGAGGCACCATGCCAATTGACTTTGGTGTACTTTTCCCAAGGATAGGTGCTTGGAATCAAGAACCTTAAAACTCAAGGTTTATCCTTGAAAAATAGATTTTTAAAGCTTTAGAAGGTAATGAACCTTGGAAAGTGTAAATCAAGAATAATTTATCCCTCTCAAAGACAAGAGGGGTAAAATGGGAAAATGTTCATCTCCACGATATATATTTCATCCATTTTGATGTTAGGTCATCTGGATTTGTATTATTTGCATCACTATGGAGGGTTTGGGCCAAAGTAAGACACCTTAATATTAATGAGGAGGCTTGGAAAATCTCATCCAAATGGTATGCCCCTTACAAATATTTGTGGTAAAATATCAATCTTAATGGAAAGCCTCTTGCTCTCTCATAGGTTTTTTTTGGGTCAAAGGTGGAACTGAAAGGGAATTTCTAATATTAATGATGTAATTGTCAATGTGCACTTGTGCACTCAGGATCAACTCTAGGCTAGACTGTCTTTTCTTGAATATCAAAAGAAGACACATTCTATGATAGTTAAGGGTCTTAAGGGAGGTTTTCCTTATAAGATGCTAAGAGAAGTAGAAATTATCTAGCAAGTAAAATGGAAAGATGGCTCTAACTTGCAAAATATCACTATGAACAAAATTTACATGATGTTAACTTAGTTACCAGAGTTTATAAATCGAATAAACTATACCTAGGATCTTAATCGGTCTAAAACATTCATCTTTTATCCTGTATCATATTTGGAAGAACTCAATTAAACCCAAAAATTATTTTTTATGTCTTTTTATTCTTAAAAAAATTGCTATTTATTAATAGTAAAGGCCTCTATTCATCAAAAAGAAACTTGCTATTGGACATGTGATGAATGGTATAGGTCTGCAAAATAGAATGGTAATCATATAGGTCTACAAAATAAGGTGTCTTATTGAATTCTATAGCTAGCTCACGTTCTTAAATATTATTTTTTTGGTCTCAACAATAATGGATATGCCTAAATATCAATTCATGATTTTACTGAAGGAGGTATATCTATAGTGTACAAAAAAGAGATCTAATCTATCTACTTCTTCTCATGTGGTAAGAATAATTTGAATAAAGAACGACTGAAACAACTTAAAAAATTACTTAAAGCGAAGAAGTTTAAAAATATAGATCTAGAGGAGGAAACCAAGCCTCAAAAGGAAAGTATCCAGTTTGAAGAAGTCTAGACTATTCCTAACTCAATAGTGGCTCCACATGGTACTTTTGAATGTGATCAAGTTGAAGGTTGTAACAATATTATTGGCTCTTGGGACTAAGCATATAGTTCTATTATCTTTTTGTAAATTTGTAGTATCATTTGGGTGATTTAGATTGTTAATATTTTTGTAAAACTATGTATGCAAGTGGGCGATATAGACCACTATTATTTTTATAATCTTATCGTCAAGTGAAATGTTTGAGCTGATTGGAGTTGATGATCCTCGTAATGTAATATGTTTTTGTACACTACTTCAATAGAAAAATAGGCTTGCAAAATGAGAACCACTAATATGAAAAGAGATTTAAATGCAATAAAAATTTTCCACTTGGATCCTACTCTCTAATTAGCATGACTTTTATGTTTGAAGAAGAAGCTTGAATCCACACTATGACAATGTCACTTGTCATAAAAGTGCATAATCATAGTTTTAAATTTTGAGTCCCATAAGAATACATGATGAACTAATTTCATGTAATACTAATAAATTATCACTATGTGGATTGATGTGGCATACCATTGGCATGCAATTCAGCTACTACCAAGGACATATGGAAATAAAGCATATTATTACACTTTTGAGAAGCTTAGAAAAATAAAACCAATGATTGTAATGTCATGCCAAGAAACCCTTAGAAAAAAGGGTAAATCATGCATAAGATTACATGATTTTTGTTTGAAGCATTAAACTTAAACATGATTACCTTACGATAGCATTGTGCTCAACATCGAGGATTAACTCAAGTGGTCGCTTCATAAACCTGCACTAATATAAGACTACACACCAAGAGAATAAAATGAATAATTGAAAGGTCCTAAAATTCATTAGAAAAGGGGCATGGGGTACTTAGATTCACCTAAGCCTCCTTGGAGATGCAAAACTTAAAGCCATCTAAGAGAACTTCTCGATTTGTTAATATACCACGAAAGGAAGTGCCCTTACAAAATACCAAGATACAACTTTTAACTTCTCCTCAAGTGCTTCTAGGTGATCAAAAATAAAGAATAGATGAAGAAAAAGGTATAGAGATCCATGTCACCACCAATGTGACAAATTCCAAGAAATAAAAAAATATAGGTAGAAATGTCAAAGGATAAGTGGAGACAGTGAAACGCAAGAGCAGATGCTAAAACATAGGTACAAACGCTAAACTCCTATGTACTAAATCACAAGAAAATACATCACACTATATGAATGGACCATTCCAATGAGATAAAGTCTCGATCTAGAGACTCAAAGATGCCAAAGGTTAGGTAGAGACATCGATTAGTGTAGGCACTGATAGATATCCTCATATGTCAATTCATGAAACTCAACCAAAATGCCAAGTTAAGGCCCACAATGAGGATACCAACTAGGATGCTAAGGTAAAAGTAATTACTTCCTATTTAGGGCCACTTAACAAGGTATATTAGGCTTCCTAAATAATCTTGGGATGAGTAGACATGCTTAGGAATCCCACTAGGATGTCCTTGAGTTCCTTCATACTACAAGGTAACACTGAGAAGGATAAGAAAACTCTCTCACAAGACACTAGATGAATCAAACAACCATATATTCATTTTAAACACAAAATTAAGTGTTTCTATTATAAAATTAAAGATATTCAAGAGCTCAAAAGGAAAGAACTTCTTAACAAGTGTTCCTAGTACCAACATTGACACATGTAATGTACCACTAAACCATCTTATTGATTCATTATAAAATTCCCTTTATAATGAGGATCCAACAAACATAATTACATTATTAAAAAGAATAGGACATGATTCATTGAGGTATACACAACAAAAATAACATGATTAAGAATACATGAGAGAAATAGAGAAGATTGAGAATAAGATAAACTTGATGTCGAGTCTCTAGTCCCTTATAGTGGCTAGAAATATAACTTGACCATGTGGCACCTGTAGGACCACCCCACTATGGTATGGCTATGAACATATGACCAAAAAAAACAAGAAAACACTAGGGGAGTAGGCTCATGCACAATCCAATTAGAGAGTAACACATCATTCACATTTTAAAAGTAAATTCTATCATATGCACATAGGAAGAAATACATCATGGGCACTACTCCATCTAAAATAAGGCTAGGTGATAGGGGAAAAAAATAGGGAAGTATCATTGTGTATCACTAATAGAACACATAGAATGAATATTCCTCTCACATAGATGAGGATCCCACTATCCAAATGCTACTTATCAAATATGGTCCCATCTTCCCATCTCATCCAAAGCTTAAAAATGAACTTAGAAATGAGGATAAATGCACATACATATTCATTCATATTATTTTGTCCTATCTTGTCTCAAATAATTGTTTCACATTACTCCCAATGAGACAAACAAGTGAATACTCATGCTTAATGTCTCATTGGAAGCCACTTCCCAACCATCCCTACCAACTACACCCAAGGCTCATCATTCTCTTCATGAAAATAAAACATAAAAAAAACACATGAACACCACAAGATAGAAATTACCCTTGAATTTCATTGAACACACTTACATCCATCTCAATTATCCAAACATGGAGCATCCATTCTTCAACACCAAGGAAGGCATGGGTTGAGCATAAATTTAACATTCAACTTACTTTGAAAAATTCTAAATGACCATATCTTAGTCAACACTGTACAATAAGAAATGGGAAGCAATGTTGAGATGTAAATTAATCCCAACTTTGCAATGTGCACATTAGGAAGATAGGATATCCCCACTAGGCTCAAGGGTTTACTCAAGCTCTTAATGGGAATAAAATGTGTTCTTCTTTGGAGTGTGTAAGTGATAAAGTGGATGAATGACTAAATGAAGTAATAGAACTAATGGAAAAGATACTAAAAATACATTATCAAAACATACTGATATGAACTGCTATTGAGCTTAAACAGCCAAAAATGGAAATCAGAAGATGAAACTGACCTGCTCTAGAAATATGAGTAAAAAATGGGAGGGATGTTGGATGTTGGAATTGGCTACTACTGATATTGATGGCATTCATGTTTTGTCACTGATGTCAATATATGTTTCTGTGGAGGAAGAATAGACTGGTTTTTACTGTTGTATGATAAATAACATAGGTGTATGGATACTATATAGATGAATCAGAATGTGTGAAGATGATGATATGTATAAGGATATATGGTGATCTTATATCTAAGGTTTCTTTGCTTTATATTACATAATGTATGAGTTACAAATGTTTTAGTGAAGACTGGATACTAGACTGTGACAATGATGATTGACAGAGTGAGTCTCTGTGTTTTGAGTATATCTTACAGGTGATGATGGTTATGTGAGCTTAAGGAATGACAAAATACATGTTAAGGAATGTTTTTTATGTGTCACAATTCATATGATTTCTGGTGATGTTAGTTGTGGTGTGTATTCTAGAGGAGACCTATTTGGGGCTGACTTCAGTGTTGTAGTATGTATTGTGTATTACGAGCATTGATTACGGATCTTGGATTATATCTGATGGATTGTAATTGATGTTTAGCTGTTATAAGTAAAATGTGTATCTTATCAAGGGGTTTAGTAATTATTTGTATATTGGGAAAGCCTAATTGGCCGACCTAATCAATTATTGTAATAGGGTATATATGAGAGAGTTTTTCTTTTGAAAAGAAGTGTGTGTATGTATTGAAGAGGTGAATTAAGAGATAAAGAAGTGTGGAAACTGCAAGCTTGATGTAGAGCAGAGGATATGATTATTGTACTTCATTGGAACTCAGAAAGCAAAGATAGTTGATATGAGACAGTTCACTGGATTGTATAGTTTTTATATATACTTGTGTTTCAGACTATAATTCCTTGAGGGTGGCTTTAAAATTATTTAGGTAGTGTGTCTCAGGAGTGATCCCACTATTTCTCTCGACTCCTAATAAGGTATGGCCTTTGACATGGACTATGTACTATAATGCTTTAATAAGCTCCTAACATGGTTAAATCTTTTAACAGGGATACCATACTCTCAATACATTATTTGTTGGTACTAATTACCACTGTGGTTTTACCTTTAATAGGGTTTCATCGACAACAAAGGATTGTGTTATTGTGTTTGCATTTATTGTGTTATCATTTTGATTAAGTTTTGGTTTATAAAGTTTAAAGTTTAATAATCTGTCTCACAATTGATTCACCCCCCTCTTAGTTGTGTTGGTGGACTATTATTCGTAACAATTGGTATCAGAGCTACTCATCCTTAGAGATAAATATTAACAACTTGAGGTGATTGCAAATATGGCTTACTATAGGAAGGATAGTCAAAAATTTGATCCTGAAAACTTTGACAGTTGGAAGAACAAGATGAGAACACATTTTCTATGTTTGGGAATTGACTACTGGATGATCACTAAAAGAAAGGAATAGATGAAAGCTAAGGATGAACTGGATAAAGCTACTAAAGATGAAAATAATTTATTCTCATGTAACATGGTTGCATGAGAAGAATTGATCAGTGCACTTTCTGAAGGCGAATTCAGAGAGGTAAAAGATTTAGATTCTTGGAAGCGCTATATGAAGGAGATAAGTTTACAAAGTAGGAAAATTTACAGAACCGGAAGAAAAATATGGAAACATTGAAAATGAGAGATGATGAGAACATTAGAGAATATGCACAAAGAGTTACTAAAGTTGTTACTGGCATCATGAAATCTAGAGGTACTTATAGTGAGGCATAAGTGATTACAAAGATTCTCAGATCCCTGACACCTATATACAGAACTAAAGTACAACTCTGGGAGAATGGGCCTATATTTAATCTATGTTAGAGAGATGTGGTAGGTTCCGTAAAAGAAAGGAAAACTCACTTCAGGGTTAGAGAAGGTAAAAAATCCCAAAAAAAAATGGATAGGTCCTAGGTGAGGAAATTAATTACGGGATTGGATGGAAAATGGGAAAACATGCCCAGAAGCAAGGGCCAATCTCAAGTTTAAGAAATATTGAAGGAGGTGGAAGACCCATATTTGAATTTAGGTACTCTTTTAGTGTCATATGGGTCCTCCACCTCCTTCAATATTTCTTAAAATTGAGATTGGACCTTGCTTCTGGGCATGTTTTTCCAATTTAGTTACCCTTTTAGTGCTTACATTTCAATCTAATCATATTATACTCATCATAAACAAAAAGTTTATTCTAACTTTCCATCTATATTTATCTCTTTCTCTTTCCCTCCCTCTTCCTTTATATATATCTCTCTACTTTTAATTCTATTAATACTTCTCCATCTTCCTCTATTAGTTTCAAATGTAATTTTTTACAAGGCAATTAAAAATTGTCTTCTAGGGTGTTGTCCCTAATCCCGCACTAAGAAGATTCAAAATCTCTCTCTCTCTCTCTCTCTCTCTCTCTCTAGACCTATATATTTATGTCTCTTCTTGTATCTCTATCTCCCTCTTTACTGTAATTTTCCCTTCTATCTTTTGTTATTTAAATATCTATCTTCCCTCCTACAAGGGGCACTGGTGCATTACCAACAATTCCCCCAGTGTCACTCATCATAGGCCCGCATCACTCACATACGAGATTTGACCCTGTGACCAAGCTCTGATACAACTTGTTACAAGTGTGGTTATTGTTGTACCAAAAGATCGACCTCTTAATGCCTGATACAATCACTAGACTTATATAATCTATAGGAGGCAGTTAAACCATACCATGAATCTTGTGAGGGATGCTGGTGTACTACCAACATCTCTCTCTCTCTCTATTCATCTTCCTATATATCTCTATAACTATAACTATTTCTATCTCTACCTTTGTATCTCCCTCTCTCTATCAATTTTACATAGACATTATTTTATTTTCCATGACCTGACCCCCTTGGACTACTTACAAACAAAAGAATGGTGAGGAGGAACCCCCAACACCCCTTGTCAAGAACTAAGATTTAAACCCAAGTAAAATAAAAAATTTGAATCAAGAATATAATTAGGCTCTATAGTGTTATAAATTATTTCTTATAAAAATTCATGCTCATTTATGGCTCACTTTGGTTCTCTTTTTGTGCCCTTCAATTCGGCTATATTTCCTCAAAATAGTATTTTTTTTGGAAGTTCAACTTCTTTCTAGCTTCCTAACCTATTTCTAGCTAGACATGCCCTCTTTATGAAGGTGTAATTGAGCTGATATTTCACCAAAGTTCTACTAATGTAGTAGATTGATTTCTCGCTTCCTTAATAATCTTCTTGTGCTAATAAGGCTCCCAATAAATTTTATTTTTCTCAGATATAAACTATCAAAGGTTTCCTAGGTATTTTTGTCATTAGGACAAGATGATTTTTTTGGTCCACTGGGGGGGGGGGTGAATTAGACAAATAAAAAATTGAATACTTAAAACTAAACTCTCTAATTCACTTGGTAATACTGAATACAATGAATAGTCAATTCACCAAATCAACTTAATAACTTAAGAAATAATACATCTCATATATGTAAATCAATCATTCAAAATTAGCAATATAAGATTAACTCTGTTCACTCCAGATTTAACTCGGTTGACACAAGTTTTAACTAGGAAACCCAATTTGGGAAAAGACTCTATGGGAATTGTAACCCACAATAAAAATGTACCCTTCTAAAGTATTCTCGGTTAAGAATATTTAATGTTAAATATTACAAACACATTTTCTAAATGTGACCCTATTAGGGGATTTACCTTAGAACTGTTAAGATCTTCACCCTATTAGGAGTGGCCTTACTAGAGGTCTTTAAACACTCTTTTGGAACGTCACCTAAGTCTAGGTTTTTTCAAATAGGATGGTTAAATCCACTTGGTTAAGCAATTTCTCTATTACAAATATTAATAAGCAATAATAAACTTTGATTTGTATATATAGAAACTACCTTTTCTTATGATCAATTGAATATTGGCATCTCATACTCCATTGATCTCTTTCTCGGACTGTAGATCTTCAATCTCTTTTTCTCTGTTTTGCTCGATAAATGATGTTCTTCAGCTTCTTCTTCTCTGTTTAATTCTCTAACATCATAATTTGTTCATATTTATATCTCTTTATATATACATATTTTTTCCTCTTGATATCCTTAATTTTATTTCCCATCATTTGCGCCCATTCATTCGATCATCTTCTTCATAATTCACAACTCGACAAACCATTTCACTTTTACCTCAAAACTTGAACTTTTCTTGGAACTCTTCACAATTTGGTTTAACTGTTTGATCTTTTCCATAGATCTTCTCATTGAATTTTCTCATTAATAGATATTTTAACAATATTTATTTAATTCATTTCCTCATCCAGATCATCATCACTTCACGTTAAATTTGATCTTATCATCATTTAGAATCAATATCCTATAATCGGTAAAAATTGCTTTGCGACTCGGTAACTGAATTCATTCATTGCTCAGTGTCTAACTCATCTCCGGTGCTCCATGCTTGATTTTCACTCAGTATTTGGTATCTGTGACCAACTCACATAACATCCTATTGACCGACTCTGTCTAGCTCAATAAAGTAATTATTTCAGTAATAACTTTAACTCTTGTAGTTTCTGACTTGATCGATCAATTGTACTGATTTGATAACATAAAAAAAATAGTAGAAAATAGATATATCATCATTAGTTCATCATTTTTTGATCTATATTTGTCACCCATTTAACTTATCCTCTTAAGATATGGTAACATAATAAAAATCAATTAACCAATTGCTTGACATCAATGACAAAACAACAACTGATCTAACCATTTCTACAATCATGAGACTCGATATCACTTAGTCTTCATCATCTCCATTAGATATTCATCATTTGATCAACAATCTCCATCTTTGGCATTGATGACAACCACTATAACAGTGTTATAGAAATTGATGATGACAACTCTCCAATACATAACTATACTCTCTTTGAGTTGTAATTTATGTTTCCACTTTGATCTCTTATCTGAATCTCCCTCTTGGATAAATCTTCTATTTCTTTAACATACATTCTGATTCTCCTTCATGATTAAATAGTAGCAATTCATTCTTTCAATTCATCAATATCCCCCTTAACGATATATGTCATCAATTCATTCTCTCCCTCTTTGACAACAATGCCAAAAATTCATACTCCTAAAAATGTGTTCTAGTAGTGGACTATACCTGACATGTAGTAATAAAACATTACATACAAAAATATTTTCACAACTTCATAAATCACCTAAAGTGTGTCATACTAACATCAATTTATAAATAGATTTTCTAATGATATATAGACTTGATGCAGCATGCCTCATGCTCTTTAGTGAATATTGGATAGGGGAAGAACCCCTAATTTACCTCTAAGATACTCAAAACCATCTTTAGGTAGTGGCTTTGTAAAGATACCAGCTATGTTCTTTTGAATTCACATATTCCAATCTAACATTTTTCTCTTGAACTTGTTCTCTCAAGTAGTGATACTTGATAGAAATTTTATTGGTCTTTGAATGCATAACCGGGTTCTTTGATATATTAATAGTACTTGTATTATCACAAAAAATAGTAACCAGATCTGTGATATCTTCTTTCATACCTTCAAGTAATTGCTTAATACATACTATATTTGCATAATTAATAGAAACAACAACATATTCAACCTCGACAGTAGACTGTGAAATGAAACTTTTTTTCTTGCTCGACCATGTAACCAATCTTTCACCTAGAAAGAATGCACCTCCACTAGTACTTTTCCTATCATCAATGTTTCCAACCCAATCTACATCAGTATAGACTTATGTTGGTAAACAAATTGTTCTTTTGAATGTAACTCTAAAATACCCAAAAATGTTTAAGAATAATTGAATACAACAGTTGGGAAATAGTTACTTAAAAACCCATTTTCTCTCTTAATTAGAAGGTATAGCTCCCTTATATGAATAGTATTCAATGAATTTTGATCTTTCCTAATCTAACAGAGGTATGCTCTTAACCTGAGAGCAGAAGAGGTAAACAAAGCTAAGTCTCAACACAAAATAGCTCAGGTGAAGTAAATACAATTCTAAATCTAGCCAATTCTGAGATCTTATCAATCAGATTAACTCCCAAAACTGGTGATGCATGGACAATTACTAAAAATGAAGATGCAAGACTGAAGATTAACAATGTAATGATATTGAGTCGATCTATATCGTAAGAACATTCCCAAAACTTAGGATAGCAACTGATTTTCCCCTTAATTAGCTGTATCAAATCATAATATAGAATTCTAGTTCAAATACAGATTACAAATCTAATTCAAAAGAGACGTTCAAATTTAATAGAAAGATAAATGAAATGCAATGGAACAGTTAAATAAATGGCATTTAGATATACACAATTGACTCAGAAAAAATGCTATTCTTCACACCAAAATTTAGCCGACCCTTGTATTGATTTTGGGAATAATACATATAGAGTTCCAGATTGGACCGTTACAAAAAGGAGTAACTAAAATGGTTCAACTTCCCCAACCAGAAATGATAACCAAAGATTTATCCATTACAAAACTAACAAAAATAGAAAAAGGGGGAATATATCTATGATTCAGTTTCCTTCCCCTTATCTAATTTGGCCCTATAGGTGATTATAGCAGTGATGACCTGGATGAGCTCTTCATGCCTATTGATGTGGACATTGGTGTAACAGATGAGCCATATAGAATGTTCTTTGGCTAGAGTATTGATTGCTTCTGTCTGATCTTTTAGTTCTTCCATAGCCCTAAAGATAAATCCACTCAATTGCTGGAGCTCTGGCACCTTGTCTAGATGAGTTGAAGACTGCTCTGCTAAATTGTGCAGATAATCTGTGAATGACTTCTACATGTTGAATACTCCAACTATTTCTTTTCCTTGACCGCTGGTTTGCAATTCTGCATGAAGTCCTAAGAGAAGTTTAAAATCTTTAATTTGTTCTTCTTGGACCTTAACCTCTATTTCTTGTAGTCCGATCTCAGCCTGAATGATCATCTCGATTTTGAACTCTAGACTTTGGAGCCATTTGATCAAAGGCTCATCACCCTTCTGTAGAATATTAGCCTTTAGGGCTTCCTTAGTATTCATCTTCACTGCCACATGCAACATGACTATGCATTCCTAGCATCCTACTCTTTCCACAGTGAGAGCCTATAAATTCTTACCAATGTTGCTCCTCTCTATTTCTAGCCTTAGAAGAGCCTTACCTAACTATTCAATGATTGCTAGGCCTTCTGACTCGAGCCTCTCGATCAACCTTTTACCAATCTACCCATAATGCCGATCCTCTTGCAACATAGCCAGAATGGCTTGGTTCTCCTCAGCACTGGGATTAAAGGAGGTTTGGGTGCTGGGAGTGCTCATAATAGGAGTGAGGAGTTGTCTGATGAAGTCAGTTAGTTGGGCCACTTCTTCTTTAAGCTAAATTTTGGAAGTCTTGAGATCTTCAAGTTCTTCCTCTATCACTACATTAGTGGACTTCCACCAATCCACCTTCGTATCATGTCGAGCCTATCCCATATCGAATGACTACAACTGAAAGTCTGAGGCCACCAAATCTTTGAGTCTGCCCTCTTTAGTGGGCTTGGCTACTTCCATGGTGAAATTCCCTGTCTCAGGATCACGAACTAGAGTAGACATTGTATTCACACTCTTCTGCTTGCTTGTGGTAGCTTTAAGCTGAAAGGCCAGTGATAGAGTGTCTTTACTAGGAATTGATTCTCCCACTCTCATCCTTTTGTGCTCTAGAGTGTTTTCTATCCATGACTCTGTGCTGGTAACTTTGTTGGTAGAGACCAACTCTTCGATGAACAGCTTCCTTATGAGTGGAGGAGTAGCTTTAGGGCGGGAAGTGAATGGATTCACCAAAGCGGGTGAGGAGGAGATTAATTTTACAACTTGAGAAACCTCTTGTTGCTCCCCACCCCTCTTATCTGATTCTATGGCAGAGGTACTAGGGCTATCCTCTCCTACTTCAACTATGACAGGGGATGTCTACTTTGGAGTTTCTTGGGTCGAGGTCCCGGCCAAAGTATCCACAACAATAGCACTAACTAGCTGTTCAGACTCAATAGCTTTAGAAAGATTGGTTGTAGAGTTAATTTGGTCTGTCAGGACTGCTTCTTTAGTGACTCTGATGTCTGGGAGAGGACCCTATCCACAAGTATTTTCTAAGAGAGAAGTCTTCTAAGGAGGTTCATCACCTCCTCCTGACAGTTGAATTGATCCTTTTGCAACTGTTGGGATGGCTGCTGATGAAGTGGTTGCAATGCCAGAAGTTGCCTTTGCTGGAGTTCACTGAGTGCGAGGCTTCCTTTCTGACCTTTTCCTTTGGCCCGTAGTCCACTCAACCCATTGAACTATTCTTTTGTAAATCCCCCCCATCAGAGCCTGCAAGTCACTTACTGCTTGGTCTAGCATAGGCTCCAAGCTGATAGGAGTGGAATTTATCTTCTCCAAGTATGTGTCATCATACAGATGATTGCCATCATCTTCTAGCCCTTCTACTACAATGTTAACATTGAACTTTTTGACCTATTCAATGGTTAACCGGGCATAGAATGTTTCCCTACTCTCCAAGTCATCTTCGCAATTGGCCCAATAGTCTTCAATATTAGGTACATGATGAATTTCCTGACTCATCTATAAGACATCTCTGACATAATTAACTGGATCTTATTGCCACCTTAGAACGTCATATGTTTCCAGAGAGAACCTCTTCGAGAATTTTTTAAGAACATTCTTCACCTTCGACTGGGACGCACAGTTGTAAGCTCTGATGGTCATCAAGATTTCATAGCCTTTCTTCTTTGCCTCGGCATAGATCACATTCACCTGGAGTGCTTGCCTCATCACCTCAATCAGCATGATCATGTCAGTAGAGTATCTGGGCAGCTTCAAAGGAAAGTCATCAAAACTTGCAAGATGAAGATATGAGAAATCTCTGAACAGAATAAAATAGCATCCAAATTGGCTTATAAAAGCCATGGCTTCAGGAGAAAATCTCCTTTCCAGACAACCTTGTAGCTCCCTGCACAGTCTCATTGTAAAGGCATAATTAACTATGAGATAATTAGCATAACTATTTTGTAGTTGCAAAGAAGGGAAAAACTCATAGCTTTTTACATCATCTAGGAATTCCTCTAACCTAGGAAGTCCAGGCCAGATTTGAATCGTAGCTAAAATATACAAGAGGACCAAAGACATGTAGAATTCATTCTAGAACTTGGCCCTATTGAGGGTGTCTGAGAGATTCTCACTCACCATAAGGGCCCAGTCAATGAAATGATGCTGAGAGCAGATTATCTGAACCAAGAAGAAATGCTTTTCAAAAAAATTAAGAGCTTCTCTCTCACCTCTAATTCTATGAAGAAATACCAGGATATCAATGATCTCTGGCTTCAGGTTTTTGCCAAATAATGTTTTGGGCAACTTGCCCTTAGCGCTCTTTGGTTCTTTAAACCATGAATTCATCATCTCTCTCTTGCATACCGGTCTCTTCACTGAATATTTAGAGACTGCCCAACTATGAGTCATTTTAGAGTATTCTTCTTTCTCTGGAATACAGAGGGATTTTTGGACAGACTCTCTATTGATAGAGAGGAGCACCATGTTGTCAGTTAGAAGAATTTTCTTGGTGTCTAGGTTTTATCGAGCTATACATTCCCAGACCAATTTAGGAGCTTGAACCACTACAAGAAAACTAGCGGCTTCGACTAACCCGTTCTCCTTAAGATTTTTTGTAATAGGATGCATCTGCTCCACTCTCAATCTATTCTGGAAGTTCTGCATATCGAAGAACTTCAGTGAGGTATCTAAGATTTTGTGCCAATCAGAGATAATGCCATTCATTCCGTCGAATCCCACAAATCTAGAAGCCATGTGAGTATGATTCAACCTAGGGATTTGAATTTCTCTTCAGGATACAGAGACAATGAGCAGCTGGTCTTAGCGACTTTGAATTCAAACAATTTGGTGAACAATGGTGATTCCATTTCAAAATCTCCACCTGATTTTATACTTTTTGAATTCTTACCATTTAATGACTGACTTCCTGCGCCACACAAATGAAAAGACCTCTACATTAATGAACAAGTCCGTTACAAAGTAAAATGGCTTGATTTGAATTAAATACTTCACTTTACATGCCGTTAGGAAACATCTTTTCACTTTAGTAACCGTAACGGTAACTTTCTTGAAGCGGTAGAAAATTACTTTTTCTCCTCTCCTTTGGGCGGAGAAATACTTTTGTAGTGCTCTTTGTCTGAAAATATGCCTAAGGAGAATTCTGGCCTATAGGGGTGCCAAAATGATATATATTGATTCCATTGGCCTTTTTATATGCTGGATCTCTTATGGGATGGATTATTCTTCAAAATCTCTTCACCTTGATAGTTTGGCGGGGAACACATCTCGCAAGTCAAAACCCGCCTGTAGGAGCAGAGGAGAAGCCATTTTCTACTTTTCTGCCTATGAGCTAACTCTATGAGTTTTTCTTCTCTTGATCATTTATTTTGTTTCCCATAGGTTTGATTTGAGTGCTCAAAGCTTTCTTGTTCTTGACTTCCTCATTTTCCATCTTTATTTACCTCTGATATTCTTATGTCTGTCCATTGCAGAAAGCGCACTCCACAGGTAATTTTTTGCCATGGAGAAGCTAAAATTTGATTTCCTGCCAATGCTGCAACCTTGAGATATGAGACAAAATATTTCATCTGTATGTGATTTTGAGGTTAGAATCTTTCAAACCATGACCTTTACCGGATTGGGAACTTAACCTACCTGATAAAAACATGATTTCAGACCCAGAATTCACCAGGCTTAGGAAGGAGAAGTCAAGTTAGGGAAATCTGATAAAGGCCTTCTATCCTAAGGGGGTTTCTAGACTTAGACTCCGGATTCACATGAAACTTCCAAGACTACTACTACACATTAAACATCCATTTTTGTCTTGAGGTATAAAGAGCAAAAGTGGGGCAACAGCTGGCTCTGTCTAGGGACTTAGACATTCACATGCCTAAGCAAGGAACTCAAATCTCTTTTTTTGCAAAGTTCAACAAAAGGCGGCTCACAACAAAAATAAAGCAAGACGCATAAAGGAAAGAAGAAAGGAAACCTAACTAGGAAAACAAAAAAATAGGAACTAAACGTAACTATTGTACAACACAGGGGTTACCTGCTTTAAATTTAGATCTGATAGAGCTTCAAATCCTGACCATTATATGTCAGGGCTAGTGCCTCACCATCTAGATAAGTCAATTTGAAAGAATTTTATCAAACGCCTGATGGATTTTGAAAGTCCTTTCCATAGTGTTTCAAATTTCCCGTGCATGCCTTTGGGTGTCCTGCGCTTGTCCCACAATAGCACCATGTCTCCCTCCATAAATTTTTGGGGCCTGCTCTTTTTATCAAATAGGTTCTTCACACGCATCTGATGATGTGTGATATGATCAACCATTTTCTTCCTTTCTTCTTCAAATTTTCTCAAGTATAGGGTCCTCTTCTCTAGACCATCTTCATATATGCCATCTTCTACTACTATCCTCAATTTGCAAGTTGCTAATTCCAATGGAAATGGGAGACTAGCTTCTACCCCATAGAAAAGTTCAAAAGGAGATACACCAATGGCTCTTTTGGGGGTCACTCTATCTGCCCAGAGGGCTTCATAGATCTTTTTATGCCAACTTCTCTAGTTTTCTGCCATGAGGTTTTTCATGATGTTCACCAAATTTTTGTTGCTAGACTCCGCTTGGCCATTCCCTTGAAAGAAATAATTAGAAGAATGGCTGATCATGATGCCATACTCAAAACAAAATTTAGTAATTTCTTGAGAATAAAAGTATGTGGCATTATCCATAACCAACTTAATAGGCACACCAAATCTTACTAGAATATTTTCTTTGATAAACTCACATACTACATCTGAAGTAGTCCTTTTGGTTTCCTTGGCTTCCACCCATTTCGTGAAGTAGTTAGTTGTAGTAATTATTTAAGTATGACCTATGCTAGATGTAGAGCTTATAGGACTGATAAAATCAAGTCCCCACTGCTAGAATGGCCCTTCAATTATCACTGGTCTGAGGGGTAATGCTGCTAACTGTGGCTTCCCGGTAAATATCTTACATTTTTTGCATCTTGACACCCATTGGTATGTATCTTTAAACATTCCCGGCCAGTAATAACACTATCTCAAAATCTTGAATGCAGTGACTAATGAGGAGAAGTTTCCTCCACAGGCTTCATCATGAAAAACCTTTAACAACTTCTCTTATTGTTGTTTGTTGACACATCGGAGGAATGTTCCATCTACAGACCTCTTATATAGTCTATCATCCTAGATTATATATTTAGAAGCCTTCAATTTTAGGTCTCTCCTTTTCTTCAAAGTTAATCCTTTAGGACATTCATCATAGGTCAAGAAATACACAATGTTTTCAAACCATGGGCCTTGCATACTTACCGCCAAAACCAACTATGTAGCTTTTGGGTCTTTGTCCGCTTGATTTTCTGCCATTGCCTTGCACAAGGCATTCCCTCTTACCAACTTGGTGGGCTTGATCTCTATGTCATATTCTTGAGTTTTATCTACCCATGCTCCTCGGTTTTTACACCCCACATCTTGTTGAGTCAAAATACTCTTCACTGCAACATCAGGCACATACACAAGAGAGTGGGAATGTAGAATATAAAACCTGAAATTCTTAAGATCCTTTACCACCGCAAAAGTGTACTTTTCAGTCTGAGAATATCTCAGCTCATGATTTTTTAGAGGTGTGCTCATAAAAGCGATGGGGGCTTGAATTCCTTCTTCATTTTCTTGCATTAGGATGGCTGACAGAGTATGTTTAGAAGAATAACAATAGATTGAAATTCACATTTCCCTTCATCATATCAATAATGTGTTTAGTAATTTTAGAGAAATCAGGGATGAATCTCCTGAGGAAGTTGACTTGACCAAAAAATGACTTCACTCTAGTTTTGTTCACCGGTAAAATCAGTTGTTGAATAGCTCTCACCCTTTCTGGATCTATCCTTATAACTTCTTGGGATACAATGTGACCCAATAGTTTCCCTTCAGTTACACAAAACACTAATTTCTTGGGATTCAATGAGATCCTGTCCTCCCAGCACCTTTGCAATACTATCCTTAGATCATTTATATGATCTACTCTCTTTTTAGAGAACATGAAAAGATCAGCCAGATACATACCAATGATTTTGTTCTTCATATCACTAAAAGAAAGATCCATACCTCTCTGAAAAGTAGCTTCAGCATTGATCAATCCAAATGGCATCCTGTGATATGTGAAGGTCCCCCACGGAGTAGTGAAAGCCATTTTATGCTGATCTACTTTCTCAACTTCTATCTGATTATACCCTAAGAAACCATCTAACATAGACATCATTTCGGCTCTAGCCACGATCTGTAAGAGGTGATCCATGTTGAGAAGGGCGTAGTCTTTCAAAGAAGATTGGTTTAGATTTCTAAATTCAACACAAATCCTTATTTCTCCATTCTTCTTCCTCACAAGCACTATGTTTGCAACCCAAGTAGAGTGATGGATGGAGTATATGATCTTTTCTTTGAGCATTTTATCAACTTCCCTGAATATGGCATCAACAAAATGGAGCAGCCTCAGGTTTTAAAGGAATCTAGTGTTTGAATTTCCCGTTCATAAAACTTTTCAAATCTTCATAGCTCCAGGAGAAAACATCTGAGTATTCTAGAAAAATATTCCTAGCCTCATTCCTTTCTTCTTGAGTACAACACTTCCCAATATTGATCATCTTGGGGTCTTTTTTGGTTCCAATATTCATTCCTTCATATTCACCAGTGGTAGGCCCTCTTTTGATTCTTTTCTTCTTCACAAAAGTGTCATGTCTATTGAAGAGATTTTCAAGAGTGACCAAATGGGGTGGGATGATATTACCTTGCAATTGAATAACATCTGAATTTTCTTTCTTCAGCTCGTCTTGGTAGGTTCCTTTACGGTTGCCACGAACATCTTTATGTAAATCGCCACCGCTCTCTAGAAAGAGGAGTTTCTTGTCATCTTTGAAAACTTGCCAATATTCCACATTATTGGGCACAGATGATCGATATATAACCTCCACTTGGTATTTTTTATCTTTGAATTCTGGGTGGGGAAGTAGTAATGAAGCTGAGACAGCCAAAGAGTCCGCTTTGGAATTCAACTCTCTTGGCATAGATTTGATAAAAAAGCATCCAATGCTTCTATTTCATCCCATACTCTGTTTCTATAGTTCTTCAACCTATGGTTCTTTATAGAGTACTGATTCTTGACTTGATGTACAATTAGCTTAGCATCACCACGAGCTCTCAGAATTTTCACACCTCTTTCTTTTGCAGCGATAATCCCTAACAAAAGGGCTTCATAGTCGGCAGTGTTGTTGGTGTTCCCAGACTCTAATTTGTAAGCCAAGGGCTCACATACTCTGTCTGGTGATATCAAGACCACACCTACACCAGATCTTGACAATGTACAACTTTCGTCAAATTCAAGAGTCCATATATGTGGTGGTATTTCTTTGGCGGAAAATTGCTTTTCCTCTTCGGCGGTTTTCATTTCTTTCTCAGGATCATCGGTGAACAACATATAATTGCCAAAATCCAATTCTTGATACAAGATTTGAGCTTTAGGGTCATCAGATTTCAACACTGTAAACTTAGCCTTCTCTTCGGGAACTAGTTTAATATTTTTATTACCCATAGGGATTAGGGCTTGGGATGAATCTAGCTTTATCTCTGCAAAAAATTGTGCTTAACAACAGCCCTTAGCTAGCAGGTATATCAACAATGAGGATTGTTAGCAACATCTTCTTCTCGGGATGTGCTGCTAAGGCCACTTGAGCATCCTTAATTTGGCCAACCAAGGGTACTTTCTTGGAATCCATGGAGTAACACCTACCATGGGCTTTAGTGAGAGTAATTCCTAAGGCTTTGGCCATAGTTGATGGCATTACATTGTCCAAGGCTCCGGAGTCTATTATACAATTGCTCAACCTGCAACCATTAATATATAAAGACACATAGAGTGGGTCAGGCTTTTGGTCTGGGAAGGTGGCTAAAATGGATGACTCCCTTTGTTCAACTGGGTCTGCAAATAAAGATTCATTCACTATAGTAGTCATGACATTTTGATTTAACTCTCAGCTCCCTCCTTTATAATAATATACTAGCTTTTGTAGCTCAACAGGATTATACTTAAGATAGTCTATGGGGAAAATCTGAATTCTGGAATCTCTACAGAATTGAATAATGTCAAAAGAGTTTTGTTCTTTACCTAGTTGCGGAATCCTCAGACCTTGATTGGGTTCCTTTGAATTGGAAGTAGATGCCTCGTTATTTTTAGGTAGTGAAAAGCTAGGGCCTTTATCCTTCTGACTCCAGGTCAGGACCATATAAGAGGTCCCATATATTGTGGCATAACATGTTGCTTCTTGCTCTGAATCTGATTCATACTCTAAATATAAGTTTTTAGAGTCGCCATGTTAGTATGAATCTAGTTCAGCTCCAGGCACTCTAGAATTCCACTTGTCAGTCTGATACATTTGCTAAGCATGGGATACATTAGGGAAACATTCCCCATCATGATCCATGGTTAAGTGGAAGGCACACATGTTTCCTCTTTTAGGAGGATCCTCTATAGCTAGTCTCTGTGGTGGAGTAGTTAATTGTAACATTTTTCCTTCTGCATTCCTCCCATTGTTATGCCTTCTAGGCTGCTCCTGAAAGTTTTGTTGGTAGGGATTATTGAATCTAGGAAGTTGCCTCTTGAAGGTAGTGAATTCATTATACAATTTTTGGATCATCTCATCAGATGACGTAGTATTTCTACTACTGGCTCTAGACTGTATCTCTCTTTTCCATTTCCCAGATGAGATCATGTAGTCCTCGAGTTCTACAACAATTCTCTATGTGGCATCCAAATTTGCAAGGTTCATTCTCCTTAAATCATAATTGATGTCCGGTGGCATAACACTTATGATGAAATTTTTCAAATTTCTCACCGTAGGCCTGTCAGCCACTGGGATACAATTTACCAGCTTGTTAAATTTAGCTATAAAATCCCTCATGCTGATTGACGACTCTTTCTTAATAGAAGTCAATTGAGTCAACAGGGTATGCTCATCTTCAACAGTCTTAAACCTTCTTTCGAAGGTGACCCTCATAGTAGCCCAATTTCTAATAGAAGAATCAGGTAAATAATGAAACCAATCAGTGACGCCTTCAAAGAGAGTTTCAACGAATAGTCTGACGGCCACATCTTCTTCTCAAACCGCTAGGATGTTAACTGAAGTGAAGAATGCAGAAATATGCTCATCTATAGATACTTTCCCATCTCCAGAAAATTTGGGAAAGTTCTTTCTAGAGCCTGTAGGGAGAGGATTATATGCTGCTAGTTGTAGGGGCCTGACTGCAGCGGCCCAAGGGAGTGCCATAGCTACTTGGGGTAAGTAGGGTGTTAGATTGACAATGGGAGGAGAAACTACTCCATGCAATGTCAACACTTGGCAAGTGGTGGATAGTTGGGTGGTTTGTTTAGGAGGTGAAGAAGGTCTTCTCTGGCTCCTTCCAGTTCTGTTTCCCTGACGGGGTACTTCTAAAAGAGCAAAATTAATATCCGCAAGCCTCTCAAAGAATAGGTCTATGCTACCTTCTTTCCTGGTACTTTTGAGAAATATTTTAGTCTCCAGATTTTTGCCTAATGCTGTGGCCTAATTTCACGCTCTGCCCTTCTTAGATTTCTTCTTTTTATAGCTCTCTCAAGTGCTTCTGCTCTAGCTTCTTCCAGTTCTAGCACTTGACTGGCACTTCTATAGTGTTCAGTGCTTCTTCTGTATCTCCAGACAAAAGTATTTAATGAGGAAATGAGATCCTCTTGATCATCTTGGAATCCAAGATTAGGTTGGAGCACAGGGATTATATTTTCATGGGGAAGCACCATCTTTCCTCATTGTATGCTTCTAGTAAAATGACTGTTCATCTCCCTAGTGGAGTTGCCAAAAATCTGTTGGTAAATAGATTGTTCTTTTGATTGTAACTCTAAAATACCCAAAATTGTTTAAGAACAATTGAATATAACATTTGAGAAATAGTTTTTTAAAAACCTATTTTCCCTCTGAATTAGAAGGTACAGCTCCCTTATATGAATAACATTCAATGAATTTTGATCTTTCCTAATCTAACAAAGGTATGCTCTTAACGTGAGAGTAGGAGAAGGTAAACCAAGCTAAGTCTCGACACAAAATAGCTCAGGCAAAGTAAATACAATTCTAAATCTAGCCAATTCTGAGATCTTATCAATCAGATTAACTCCCAAAACTGGTGATGCATGGACAATTACTAAAAATGCAGATGCAAGACTGAAGATTAACAATGTAATGATATTGAATCGATCTATATCATAAGAACATTCCCAAAACTTAGGATAGCAACTGATTTTCCCCTTAATTAGCTGCATCAAATCATAATGCAAAATTCTGGTTCAAATACAGATTACAAATCTAATTCAAAAGAGATGATAAAATTCAATAGAAAGATAAATGAAATGCAATGGAACAGTTAAAGAAATGGCATTCAAATATACACAATTGACTCAGCAACAATGCTATTCTTCACACCAAAATTTAGCCGACCCTTGTATTGATTTTGGGAATAACACATATAGAGTTCCATATTGGACTGTTACAAAAAGGAGTAACCGAAACGGTTCAAATTCCCCAACCAGAAATGATAACCAAAGGTTTATCTATTACAAAACTAACAAAAATAGAAAAAGGGGGAATATATCTATGATTCAATTTCCTTCCCCTTGTCTAATTTGGCCCTATAGGCGATTACAACAGTGATGAATTGGATGATCTCTTCATGCCTGTTGACAAGGACATTAGTGTAACGGACGAGCCATCTGGAATGTTATTTGGCTAGAGTCTTGATTTCTTTTGTCTGATCTTTCAGTTCCTCCATAGCCCTAAAGATGCATCCACTCAATTGCTGGAGCTCTGGTACCTTGTCTACATGAGTTGAAGACTGCTACGCTAAATTGTGCAGATAATCTATGAATGACTTCTACATGTTGACTACTCCAACTATTGCTTTTCCTTGACCGCTGGTTTGCGATTCTGCATGAAGTCCTAAGAGAAGTTTAAAATCTTTACTTTATTCTTCTTGGACCTTAACCTCAGTTTTTTGTAGTCCAGCCTCGGCCTGAATGATCATCTTGATTTTGAACTCCAGACTTTGGAGCCATTCGATCAAAGGCTTATCACCCTTTTGTAGAATTTAGCCTTTAGGGCTTCCTTAGTCTTCATCTTCACTACCACATGCAACATGACTATGCATTCCTGGCATCTTACTCTTTCTGTAGTGAGAGTTTGTAAATTCTTACCAATGTTTCTCCTCTCTATTTCTAGCCTTAGAAGAGCATTGCCTAACTGTTCAATGATTTCTAGGCTTTCTGACTCGAGCCTCTCGATCCACCTTTTACCAATCTACCCATAATGTCGATCCTCTTGCAACTTAGCCAGAATGGCTTGGTTCTCCTTAGCACTGGGATCAAAGGAGGTTTGGGTGCTGGGAATTCTCACAATAGGAGTGAGGAGATGTCTGATGAATTCAATTAGTTGGGTCACTTCTACTTTAAGCTGATTTTTGAAAGTCTTGGGATCTTCAAGTTCTTCCTCTATCACTACATTAGTGGACTTCCACCAGTCCACCTTGGTATCATGTCAAGCCAATCCCATATTGAATGACTACAACTGAAAGTCTGAGGCCGCCAGATCTTTGAGGCTGCCCTCTTTAGTGGGCTTGGCTACTTCCATGGTGAAATACTCTATCTTAGGATCACGACCCAGAGTAGACATTGTCTTCACACTCTTCTGCTTTCTTGTGGTAGCCTTGGGCTGAAAGGCCCATGATCGAGTATCTTTTCTAGGAATTTCTTCTCCCACTCTCTTCCTTTTGCACTCTAGAGTGTTTTCCATCCATGACTCTTCCCAGGTAACTTTGTTGGCAGAGACCAACTCTTCGATGAACAACTTCCTTATGAGTAGAGGAGTAGCTTTAGGGTGGGAAGTGAATGGATTCACCAAAGTGGGTGAGGAGGAGATTAATTTTACAACTTGAGCAACCTCCTATTGCTCCCCACCCCTCTTATCTAATTCTGTGGCATAGGTACTAGGGCTATCCTCTCCTACTTCAACTATGACAGGGGATGTCCACTTTGGAGTTTCTTGGGCCGAGGTCCCGACCGAAGTATCCACAGCAATAGTACTAACCGACTGTTCAAAATCTATAGCTTTAGAAAGCTTGGCTGTAGACTTAATTTGGCCTATCAGGACTGCTTCTACGGTGGCTCTGATGTCTGGGAGAGGACCCTCTCCACAGGTCTTTTCTAAGAGAGAAGTCTTCTCAGGAGGTTCATCACCTCCTCTTGATGGTTGATTTGATCCTTTCCCAACTGTTGGGATGGTTGCTGATGAAGTGGTTACAATGCCAGAAGTTGCCTTTGCCAAAGTTCGCTGAGTGGGAGGCTTCCTTTTTGACCTTTTCCTTTGGCCAATAGTCCACTCAACCCATTGAATTGTTCTTTTGTAAATCCCCCCCATTAGAGCCTGCAAGTCACTTATTTATTGGTCTAGCATAGGCTCCAAGCTGATAGGAGTGGTCTTTATCTTCTCCAAGTATGTGTCATCATACAGATGATTTCCATCATCTTCTAGCCCTTCTACTGCAATGTTAACATTGAAATTTTTGATCTGTTCAATGGTTAACCGGGCATAGAATCTTTCCCTGCTCTCCAAGTCATCTTTGCAATTGGCCCAATAGTCTTCAATATCAGGTACATGATGAATTTCCCAACTCATCTGTAAGACATCTCTGACATAATTAACTAGATCATATTGCGGCCTTAGAACGTCATATGTTTCCAGAGAGAACCTCTTCAAGAATGTTTTAAGAACATTCTTCACCTTTGAACGGGATGCATAGCTGTAAGCTCCGATGGTCATTGGGAATTAGTAGCCTTTCTTCTTTGCCTCAGCACAGATCAAATTTAGCTGGAGTGCTTGCCTCATCACCTCGTTCAGCAGGATCATGTCAGTAGGGTATCTGGGTAGCTTCAAAGGAAAGTCACCAAAACCTGCAAGATGAAGATATGAGAAATCTCTGAACTAAGTAAAATAGCATCCAAATTAGCTTATAAAAGCCATGGCCTCAGGAGAAAATCTCCTTTTCAGACAACCTTGTAGCTCCCTGCACAGTCTCATTGTAAAGGCATCATTAACTATGAGATAATCAACATAACTATTTTGTAGTTGCAAAGAATGGAAAAACTCATAGCTTTTTACATCATCTAGGAATTCCTCTAACCTAGGAAGTCTAGGCCAAATTTGAATCGTAACTAAAATATACAAGAGGACCAAAGACATGTAGAATTCATTTTGGAACTTGGCCCTATTGAGGGTGTCTGAGAGATTCTCACTCACCATAAGGGCCCAGTCAATGAAATGATGCTGAGAGCAGATTATCTAAGCCAGGAAGAAATGTTGTTCAAAAAAATTAAGAGCTTCGCTCTCACCTCTAATCCTGTGAAGCAATACCATGATATCCACGATCTCTAGCTTTAGGTTTGTGCTGAATAATGTTTTGGGCAACTTGCCCTTATCGCTCTTTGGTTCTTTAAACCATGACTTCATCATCTCTCTCTTCCATACCGGTCTCTTCACTGAATATTCAGAGACCGCCTGACTATAAGTCATTTAAGAGTATTCCACTTTCTCTGGAATATAGATGGAATTTTGGACAAACTCTCTATCAATAGAGGGGAGCACCATGTTGTTAGGTAGAAGAATTTGCTTGGTGTCTGGGTTGTATCGAGCTATACATTCTCGGACCAATTCAGGAGCTTGAACCACTACAGGAAAACTGGCAGCTTTGACTAATCTGCTCTCCTTAAACTTTTCTATAATAGGATGCATCTGCTCCACTCTCAATCTATTCTGGAAGTTCTGCTGTTGAAGAACTTCAGTGAGGTATCTGAGACTTTGTGCCAATCAGAGATAATGTTGTTCATTCCATCAAATCCCACAAATCTAGAAGCCATGTGAGTATGATTCAACCTAGGGATTTGAATTTCTCTTCAGGATACAGAGACAATGAGCAACTGGTCTTAGCGACTTCAAATTCAAATAATTTGGTGAACAATGGTGATTCCAGTTCAAAATATCCAACTAATTTTATACTTTTTGAATTCTTACCATTTAACGGCCAACTTCCCATGCCACACGAATGAAAAGACCTCTACATTAATGAACAAGTCCGTTACAAAGTAAAATGGCTTTATTTGAATTAATTACTTTGCTTTACATGCTGTTAGGAAACATCTTTTCACTTTAGTAACCGTAACGGTAACTTTCTTGAAGTGGCAGAAAATTACTTTTCCGCTTCTCCTTTGGGTGGAGAAATAATTTTGTAGTGCTCTCTGTCTGAAAATCCGCCAAAGGAGAATTCTGGCCTATAAGGGTGCCAAAATGATATATATTGATTCCATTGGCCTTTTTATATGTTGGATCTCTTATGGGATGGATTATTCTTCAAAATTTATTCACCTTGATAGTTTGGAAGAAAACGGATCTCGCGAGTCGAAACCCACCTGTCGGAGTAGAGGAGAAGCCATTTTCTGCTTTTCCGCCTATGAGCTAACTCTATGAATTTTTCTTTGCTTGATCATTTCTTTTGTTTCCCATAGGTTCAATTTGAGTTTTTAAAGCTTTCTTGTTCTTGACTTCCTCATTTTCCATCTTTATTTACCTCTGATATTCTTATGTCTGTCCATTGCGGAAAGCGCACTCCATAGGTAATTTTCTGTCATGGAGAGGCTAAAATTTGATTTCCCGCCAATGCTGCAACCTGAAGATATGAGACAAAATTTTCATTTGTATGTGATTTTGAGGTTATAATCTTTCAAACCATGACCTTTATCGGATTGGGAACTTAACCTACTAGATAAAAACATGATTTTAGACCCAGAATTCACTTGGCTTAGGAAGGAGAAGTCAAGTTAGGGAAATTCGATAATTGCCTTCTTTCCTAAGGGGGTTTCTAGACTTAGACTCTGTATTCACATGAAACTTCCAAGACTACTACTACACATCAAACATCCATTTTTGTCTTGAGGTATAAAGACCAAAAGTGGGGCAACAACTTGCAAATCAAAACTACCTCCTTTATTGTACAATAAACCAAACTCTTTTGTGCCTTTCAGATATCTCAAAATTCTTTTTACTACAGACATATTTGTTTCCTTTAGATTAGAAGAAAATCTTGCATCAATCCCAGCAACGTGTACTATATCAGGTCTGTTGTGAACAACATGCTACAATTTACCAATCATGGACTGATAAAGAGTAATATCCACCTATTGTGTTTCATCCTCTTTAGATAATTTACACCCAGTAACCATAGGTCTTCCAAAGGGTTTGGAATCTTCCATACCAAAAGTTTTAAGAATCTCTTTGATATACTTGGCTTGTATAATATAGATGCCTCTAATAACTTGTTGTATTGGTAGACCTAGAAAGAACTTAATCTCTCCAATCATTGACATTTCAAACTCTTTTCTCATTTCATTAGAAAATCCTTTACATAAAGTGTCATTGCCTCCAAAAGTAATATCATCAACAAAAATTTAAGTAATAAAAAATTTATTATCACTGTCACATTTCAAGTAAACGTTACTGTTATCACTTGTTCTTTGAAATCCTATTTTTATTAGATAAGAGTTCAATCTCTCATACCATGCTTAGGGTGTTTTTTTCAAACCATATAAAGCTTTATGTAACTTGCATACCTTGTTCTTGTTTGTGTTCTCAATGAATCCTTCAGGTTACTGAATGTATCCTTCTTCTTCAAGTATCCTTTTAAGAAATGCAGACTTAACATCCATCTGATATACCTTGAATCCTTTGTAAGCAACATAAGCTAGAAATATTCTAACCCCTTCGAATCTAGTGATAGGTGCAAAAGTCTCTCCATAGTCAATACCTTCTTCTTGTGCATAACCTTTGCAAACAAATCTAGCTTTATTTATGATGATTTCTCCATGCTCATTCAGTTTGTTTCTAAAAATCCATTTAGTACCAATAACATTTTTTTGTTTGGACCTGGGTACTAATGTCCATGTCTTTTTCTTCTCAATTTGATCATACTCTTCTTTCATTGCTTTCATCCAATCTTCATTAGCTAGTGCCTCTTTAACTTTCTTAGGCTCGCTCAAATATAGATATCAAACATGTATTGCCTCTTACCTTTCTTCTGGTCATCACTCTAGCATCCTTATTTCAAATAATCTTTCTCGGGGAATGGTTCCTTCTCACATACTTTTCCAAAATAGGCTTTATAGCTCTCAGTTTTTGAATATCAACATTCAGTTGTGGATTTCCTTGTTCATCTTCCTCCTCGGTAGGTGATCTCAGTAAGGTATCAGGAACATCAGGTTGAACATATAAAAACTTCTCATAATCTTATTGTTCCTTCTTGTTATCTTCTTCATTCCTTTTTGAAAATTCATAAATTCTTACATTTGCACTTTCCACAAACTTGTTAGTAACTTTGTTCAAACATTTTTAATCTTTACTACTTGTAGAATATCCTAATAATATTCCTTCTTCTCCTTTTGAATCAAACTTTCCTTCTCTAGAATATTTTAGAATATATCATTTTCTCCCAAAAGTTTTAAAGTAACTGACATTAGGTTTGTGTTTATACTAGATTTCATAAGGTGTCTTGTTTGTACCTTTCTTCATTTGTATTTGGTTCAATGAATAAAAAGTAGTACTCACAACTTCTCTCCAAAATTTATGTAAAACTCCTTTTTCAATCATCAGTGTCCTAGCACAATCAAAAATAGATTTGTTTCTTCTCTCAGCAATCCTATTCTACTGTGGTGTCCTCGGTGCTAACAACTATCTCTTAATTCCTTTCTTATTACAAAAATGTAAACTCATCAGAAGTAAACTCACTTCCTCTATCGGATCTTAGACATTTCAACTATCTTCTAGTTTCTTTTTCAAATCGGGCCTTATATCACTTAAACATTTGAAAAGAATCATATTTTTCCTATAAAAACATTACAGACATCATTCTAGAATAACCATCCAAAAATAAAATAAAATATATGTCTCCATAATAGTTTTGAGTCCTCATGGGTCCACATAAATCAGTATGCACTAAATAAAAAATTCCTTATGTAACATAGTTCTTGCCTGAAAAACTAGATTTAGTCATCTTACCCATCTAACATTCTCTACAAATAGCATTCTCAGTTTTTTCTAATCTCGGTATTCCTCTTACTCTATTCTTCTTACTCACTTTGATTAAGTTGTCAAGCTTAACATGACAAAGCATTTTGTGTCGTAACCAAACATATTCAACTTTAACAAATAAGAAACTCTTCATAAAAGTATCAAGGTAAAATAAATTAACTTTAGATTGTTCTCCAGTAGCAATCAAATTATCCTTCCCATCAAATACTTTCATCTTTCCTGATAGGGAGGTTGGATTAATCACTTACTGATTCATGCTCAGTTCTTCTTGAAGACTTTCTAGGGTGTCTATACCACACCACTTTCCACCTATAGGACCTTTTCTTTCTTGGGGTCCCCTGGTCTTCCTAGCCAACCCAAATATCATGAAAGTTCAATCTAACAACACTAACTCCTTGCATTCTTGCTCCACTCAACATTAGCCCCTTTTTGCATCTTAAGGATTCTAACCTCAAAATTCTTGATAAAGTCTTGCAGAGGTGTGGAGGTGGTTTGGAGACTTCAATCCAAACTATTAGGGATGCTAAGAATCACTTCTAGTTCCACTAACAATTTTAGTTCATAAAACTCCTCAATTAGGCCTAAAAGGCTACTATCCCTATCAGGTTTCCTTCTTCGAGAACTAAGGGATTTTCCCTAAATCCTTCCAAAGAAACCACCAATCTTTTCTTGGGATTCCTGGTTCATATGCCTACCCCTCAAGGATTTTTGGGGTCTTGAGGTCACAACTAGACGTACAGTGCCCTAACTAGAAATGAGTGAAATTAAGGCTTTTTAGGCTCTTCCTGTCCCCTCTACAACTTTAGCAAGTTTAACTAATAAAATGGATTGGTAGAGTCTCTCCCTCTTCACAAAATCTTGGTAAGATTCATATCTTCCTTCTCTAAAAGGAAATTTGTCTCTAAGTAGTCACCTCTGGCTCGCCTAGGGAAAGACTCCAAAAATAGATCCTTTACTTTAAAGGGCCCCAAATCCTTCCATATGTACACACATGGACTCTAGTCACTATTCCCAAAGGGCCATAGAATTTGTATGCTAAGAAAATGAGATAGCACTCCATTCTTTACAAACTATCTGGTTCAGATTAGTGACAGTGTAGATCAACAAATATTTACAAGAAGTGCTTAAATCTAAAAAAAATGACTATGTAATGCCACACAAAATTAAAATAACATCTACTATAACATCTGCACGGGTTGCAGTGCCAAAAATAATCCATTAAAACCCTACTGTAATCAATAACTTCAAAACTGCACACAAATTCACATAGTTGTCATTGCTTCTCAAAAACTATGTCCGTACACTGAACATACAACCTTGATTCAAGTTCAAGGTTCCCCTTAAATAGGGTGGTGAAGTGGTTATAAACCCCTTAGGTCATCTTTTGGATCAGTTTTCCAATTCCTGCAAATGTTTTCAGAGCAACATTGCAAAGTTGCAAAATGCAACTTTTACAACTTTTTCCATTTCATGCAAAGTATACAAACATGTTTCAAATGCTCACTAAACTTCACCAAAGACCTAAATAAGGGTTGAAACATAATTCCAACCTACCTTAAATGCTTCTTACCTCATGATGACATCATCACCACACATTTGCCAATTAGAAGGATTTACAACTTGTTAGCCCTAATTGCACTTTCTAAAAGGTCCTAAGACTCAAACTGAACACATCCTATCACACCTATGATATGGTCAACATGACCTTAAGCTTGACTCAAGATTATCACAACCAAAAATTCCATAATGCACACACACCCAACTAAACTAACTAGATTTCCAAAATAACGTATGGGTGCTCCTGCACCATTCTCCCCCTCTGCAAAAACACTAAGGAATGTGGGGAGATAGTAGAGACAAATCAATGGAATACTTCTTGAAATGATATTCTTCCACCCATGTAGCCTCATATTCTTGATTTTCCTTCCACTGTATGAGGTGTTCTATGTACACCTTTTGCCTAGTAGACTTATTCACTCTGGATTCTAAGATCCTATCTTCTTGAAGCTTGGCCTTAGGGGGTAAGACTTCAGTACTTACATCCTCCAGTATCTCCTTACTGTTCTCATTCACTTCTATTAGTGGTCCCTTATAATTGATCAAGTCAGCTAAATTAAACACTGGTGAAATACTTAAACCTCTAGGAAGCTCCACCTTGTAAGCATTTTGGCCATACTTAGCCATCACCTTGCATGGTCCTACTCTCTTCATTTTCAACTTTGTTGGCATTCCTTTCTGCAATCTAGACTTGTTTAAATAGACCATGACATAATCTCCCACTACAAATTGTATATCTTTCCGTTTATGAGTTGCCTCTGTGATTGTCTTCTTCACCTGCTCTTGTATCTCCTTCATTGTTTGAGTAAAATCCTCTGCATAACCACTTTTATCCTCCATATCTCCTAGATCTCTGAGTTCACATACACCCCTTGGATGCATTCCATATACTATCTTAAAATGAATTCTCCCTCTTGTCCTATTCACACTGTCATTGTATGTATATTTATCCTATGGAACGATCAATTCCCAAGTCTAACCATACTCCTTGGTTAGGCATCTGAGAATATTTCCTAACACTCTATTCATCACTTCAGTTTGACCATCTGTCTATGGATGGTAAGATGAACCAAAAGACAAATTAGTTCCCAATCTGCTCCATAGAGTATTCCAAAAATGACTCATGAACTTAACATCTCTATCAGACACTATACTTAGGGGTAGCCCATGTATTCTCACAATCTCCTTGAAAAAGAGATGAGCAATGTAGCTATCATCATGAGTGGTATTACAAGGAATGAAATGACTCATCTTGCTAAATCTATCTACCACCAAAAATCCCATGCTAATGCACTCCCATGGTCTATTGGGAACGGGTAAGGGTTGATACAAAATTGAATTACTAGCTCCCCCTTTGGCTTTCATACAAACCACACATTGCTCCACATACCTTCTAACATCTCTTGGCAACTTGGGACAATAATAAAATCTCTGTACCAACTCCATTGTTTTGTTGATACCAAAATGTCCACTTAAGCTACCATTGTGCTTCTCCTGAATGAAATTTTATCTCATTGATCCTTTGGGAACACATAATTGATTTCTCTTGAATAATAGTCCACTCTATAATGTATACGCTAAAAAACTGACTGTGAAAATGATTCTCAAATTCAAATAATACCTTATATGCTTCAGAGAAGTATTCATCTTCTCCATAGAGATCCTTGAAACTCTCTATCCCAATGCTTTGAAATTGTATTTCTTTCACTATTAGCATCCTTCTACTTATTGCATCTTCCACCTTTTTCAACTTTCCCTTCTTATGCTTGAAAGTGAATGTAAATGCTTGAAGATACTCCATCCAATTCAAGTGCCTATTACTTAGCTTTTCTTGTGTGTTGATGTAGCTAAGTGCCTGGTTATCTGTAAACACTAAAAAATCCTTAGGTAGGAGATAATGTCTCCACTTTCTAAGAAACTACACTAGAGCATAAAGCTCTAATTCATTTACAAAGTACTTCTTCTTTGCTTCATTGAGCTTTCCACTAAAGAAATCAATAGGTCTGTCTTCTTGGCTTAGTACTCATCCTACTGCAATGCCACTTGCATCACACTCCAATGTGAATAGATTATAAAACCTAGGTAAGAGAAGGATGGATTGGGTAGCCACTTGTTGCTTTAACTCCTCAAAACCCTTCTCTTCTTCAAGAGTCCACTTAAACTTAGTCTTTAGACCACCCTTGATGGTATCAAGCACTGGTAAACAAATTATACTAAAATTTCTTATTAAATTTATGTAAAATTGAGCTAACCCATGAAAGATCCTTACCTTTGTCCCTATGGTTGGTGTAGGCCAATTTAGAATAGCTTCTACCTTTCTTGGGTCCATCTTCAATGACCCTTGGGATACTACAAACCCAAAATACACAAGATCTTGCTTGAAGAAACCACACTTCTCTAGATTGATGGATAACTTCTCCTCCTGCAACCTTTTGAGTACCATCTGCACATGATTCAAATTTTCCTTTGTTGTCTTACTGAAGATGAATATATCATCTAGATACACTACCACAAATATCCCAGTGAAATCCTTAAGCACTTCATTCATGAGCCTCATGAATGTGCTAGGGGATTTTGAAAGACCAAATGGCATAACTCTCCACTCATACAACCCATTAGTGGTTTAAAAATTTGTCTTCCATTCATCCCCATCTTTGATTCTAATCTGGTGGTACCCACTTTTGAAGTCTAACTTAGTGAAGTAATTTTCCCCTCCAAGACAGTCCATCAAATCCTCAATTCCAAGAATAGGGAATCTGCACCTAATTGCAATCCTATTAATAGCCCTAGAGTCAGTGAAAAGTCTCCACTTACCACATTTCTTGGATGTTAAGACAACATGTATGACACATGGACTGATGCTCTTCTTGATTATTCCTTGGTCTAATAGCTCATGCACTTGTCTAGCCACTTCTAGGTTCTGCTCTGGTGTGAGCTTGTATGCTGCCTTGTTGGGCAACGAAGCCCCTAGTATGAAATCAATCTAGTAATGGATAACCCTTTTAGGAGGTAATGTTGCTGGTGTCCTATCACTGACTATGTCCTTGAAATTTCCAAGTAACTCCTGGACTTCTTCTGGTATAGGTGATTGAGTGACCTTTCCCTCTTCATTGGGTGTCACCACTATAGCATACCCTTCACCTCCTTCTTTTTAGAATGTGTTTAGGAACTCCTTTCCACTGCTAAAAAAGACACTAGGGGTATTTTTCTGTTTTTCTTCCTCCTCTAATAAAGACTATGTTAGTAATAACTGAGGGTGGGGGGGGGGATGAATTAGTGGCCTCAAATTTTAATCCTTAAATCAACCCTTTAAAATTATAACCACAAATTATGTCTTAAGTTATTTTCTGTCCTACAAGATGAATGCCATGAAATACTTATATCAATTTACTACTTTTTGGTTTGCTTTGTTAAACCTTCTTCTGTATGTTTACCGATAAGTAGTCATCGATTTACCGAAACACAGTAAATATGCAGAGTATACTGATCAATCCATAATTAACTATGTAAGATACAAAATAGTAAATAAATGAATCATACACACATAACACATGGATTTTTAATGTGGAAAACCTATTAAGGGAAAAACCACTGGGACCAGTACCCCAAATTCTCACTCTTCTAAAGTGATCCCTATTAAGAGCCAACCCTATTAAAGGTTACAAACACACTATTAGGTGTGACCTTGTTAGAGGATTTAGAAATAGTTTGTGAGCTAGTATCTGGCATCTAATGCTACCATCCTTGATCAAACACTCACTTGGCCTGTCAATAGGTATCAGGCATATCCAATACTACTTTTGTGATCAAACTTTTTGATACTCCTTGGGATGTATCTCAATTGAAAAAGAATTTTAAGTCCTGCTCGTTTAAGAGGCTTTTATGCTTCAATGGTTAAACTGAAACACTAATGATCTGTTCATACATACAAATTAATTGTAGATTTTCAAATCTATTGTAGGCCCATTACTTCACTAATCAATATAATCAAACATATACCTTTTCTCCACACTTGTTCTACTCTGTGATGCTTGTCTCACTATTCTTCGGTGTCTGTAGAATCTAGCTCTTTCCTCAGCTTGTTGATCAGGACTGAATGAAGACTTTCTTCTCCTTAAGATTTTCTTTAGCATCTTTCCTCTTCTCTTTTTCTTCTCACCTAATCCCCCCATTTGTAATGAATTGGGTTTGTCTCTATATAGACATGATTTCCCCTTTTCTTGGCTTTCTTGATTCTTGGCATGTTCCACAATTCTCGCCAATAGATTTAAAGAAAACTCCTACTTTATCTCAAAGAGATATTCTTGCCAACTGGACAAATAAGATTTAAATCAATTACTTATCTCTGACTTTATCTGGATGATTAAAACAATGATAAGTATCCATTAACTCTATCTTTAGCTTCTTGACAGGTAAGCATTTTGTCATTTTCTAAACTCTCTTTTCTGTCGGTCAATACTTCAGTTAGTCATTGGTGATAATTGAATATTCCATCGGTGTGAATTTAGTTGTCATTGGGATCTCTATCCTTGTCTTTTCCATTGGGCAACATTGAAATTCTTTCCGTCGAGTTACTTTGTGTTTTGCTCATCGGGCAACAATGTAACTCTACTCGTCGGGCAACACTGTAACTCTGCTTGTCAGTAATTTTGTGCATTAGCTTGTCGGGTAACACTGCGACTCTGCTCTTTTACTCTAAATGTCAGTGTGCACTCTATTGATGTATACATTCACTTAGTGAATACTTGACTTGTATGCATTAATAATAGCATAGCCTTTGATTCATTGGTTCTTTGAAGTCTTTGGGAGTATTTAAATGACCATACAAATTATATTAAGTTGACATCAATGACAATACAATGCGTTAACTATTTTAATGTCTTGCATGATCATCAAATTAACATCTTCAAACATTCAATCAGTTACATGTCATCAATCTCTCACTTTGGCATTGATGGAAACATACTACATTATCATACTATACTATTACTAATACAATATGAAATATATAGTTTCATCAAGCTTTTCTAATGTAACTATTACAAATGTCTGGCTTTCGATAAGTTCAAATAGCTTTGATTTGATTCTTGCAGCTTTCTCTCTATCTTCAATCCCTTCACTAGATAGATGTAGAATCTTTCTTTTTCTGATGTGATGTGTTCTCCTTCTGTGTCAAACTCTCTCCCTTTAACTGTTGTTTTCTTTTGATGTTTTCTCTCCCTTTCTATTTGCTCTCCCTTTCTGATTACTGCTTTTCTCTTTTTGGATACTGTGATGAATATGATCTCTCCCTGAGTTGATAATGGATATAATCTCTATATGATAATGAGGTCTCTCTCTCTCTCTCTCTCTCTCTCTGACAATAATGCCAAACATCTTTTTCGGACAAATATTTGACAGTGATGTCAATCAGATCCTTTCTATCCGTAATATATTCCTTGAATTTCCCATTCCATCGGTGACAACTCTGGTGCTCGGTGTAGATATATACCTTTTTGTGTGTATATTTATCTTTGAAGTCCATCTCTCTACTTGCATCAACATAAATGATATTATGATAATATGTGGACTAATGCAACATTCTAGTCATCTTACTAACCAGTAGACAAGGGTCTGACCCCTAGTCTCTTTCTCAAGTACTCAAATGCATCTTTGGGCAATGGCTTGGTGAAGATATCAACCAATTGTTCCTTTGATTGCACATACTCAAGTATCACCTACTTTTCCTAAACTTGTTCTCTCAAATAATGATACTTGATGGCAATATGCTTTGTTTTAGCATGCATGACTGGATTCTTGGAAATGTTTATTGCACCTTTATTATCACAATAGATAATTACTAGTTTTAAAATTTTCATATGCATACCTTCCAGTAGTTGTTTGATCCATGCAATATTTGAGCAGTTTGCAGTAGCAACAACATACTCTACCTCTGTAGTAGATTGTGAGATGCATGCTTGTTTCTTGTTGATCCATGTGACAAGGCTGTCACCCATGAAGAATGCTCCTCCAATTTTTCTCTTTCGGTCATCAAGATTTCCAATCCAATCAGCGTCGGTAAAGACTTTAAGTTCAAATTTTCCTTCTCTTCTATACCATAAGCCATATTCCTTGGTATTCTTTAGATATCTTAGAATTCTTTTCATAGCATTCATATGTGATTCTATGGGATTAGCAGAAAATCTAGCAACTATTCCTACTGCATGTGCAATATCTAGTCTAGTATGTACAACATACATGAGTTTTCCAATCATTGATTTGTACAAAGTCTGATTTACCTCAGATGACTTGTCTTCCTTTGTCAGTCTGCATCCATTTTCCATGAGTGTTCCAATTGGTTTGGACTCTTCCATCTTTAATATTTTCAGTACTTCTTTGATGTAATTTAATTGTATAATGAAAATACCTTCATCTTGTTGCATGCTTTGCAGACCAAGAAAGAACTTGATCTCTCCAAACATAGACATCTCAAACTCTTTGCTCATTTCATTTGCAAATTATTTACGTATCATATCATTGCCTCCAAATATGATGTCATCAACAAATATCTCAGCAATCAAAATGTTAGCATTAGTATCTGCCTTCAAATAAAGATTACTTTCTTCAGTAGTCCTTACAAATCCAATAATTATAATATAGGAATGAATTCTTTCATACCAGGCTCGGGATGCTTGTTTCAATCCATACAAGGCTTTGTGAAGTCTACATACCATGTCCCTCTTGTCTGGATCAAAAAACCCTTCTGGTTTCTCAATGTATACCTCTTCCTCAAGTATTCAATTTAGAAATGCAGACTTGACATCCATTTGGTATATCTTGAATCCTTTATATGCAACATAAGAAAGTAATATTCTTACTCCTTCTAGCCTAGCAATGGGTGCAAAGGTTTCTCCATAGTAAATTCCTTCTTCTTGTGCATACCCCTTGCATACTAATCTTTCTTTATTTCTGGTGACTTCTCCATTCTCATTCAGCTTATTCCTGAATATCCATTTTGTACCGATGACATTCTTGTCATCTGGTCTCGGTACAAGTGTCCATGTATTGTTTTCTCTATCTTCTCAATCTCATCATTCATAGCACTAATCCATTCATCATTATCTAGTGCAACATTGATAGATTTGGGCTCATAATCACAAATAAGACATCTTGTATTCAAAGAATTACTTCTAGTTCTCATAACAGCCTTCTTGTCTCCAATGATCTAGTTCTTTGGACTGTTCTTTCTGACATATCTTGCAAGTACAGGTTTATCTCTTTGTCTATTAGCTTGATCATCATATTGTTCTTCATTTTTTTCTCCATCACCTTGTGCATCATTTTGAGCAATATTTTGATCGTCAGTATTTGCAGCCTGATGCTCGAGTGCAATGATTTGTTGCTCAGGAGCTCTACATTATTGGTCAGGTAGAGTGTTAGGTTCCTCACTGTAAGTAAATTTTTTGTAGTCCTCTGGTTCTTTAGTGCTTTCCTTTTCATTCTTCTCTGCAAATTCATCTATTTTTACATTTGCACTTTCAACAATTTTGTTAGAGGCTTTATTTAGACATTTATAAGCCTTGCTCTTGGTAGAATACCCTAGAAATATTCCTTCATCTCTCTTGGAGTCAAGTTTTCCATTTCTATCATCTTTTAAGATATAACATTGACTACCAAAATTTTTGGAATAACTTACATTAGGTGTGTATCCATACCATAGCTCATAAGGTGTCTTTTTGGTGTCTTTCTTCAATTGCACTCTGTTCAATGTGTAAACAACAGTACTGACAGCTTCCCTCCAGAAGATTTGGGTGATGCCTTTCTCTATCATCAGTGTCCTTGCACAATCAACTATGGATCTGTTCCTTCTTCCAGCAATTCCATTTTGTTGTGGTGTTCTCAGTGCAAAGACCTGTCTTTTGATTCCATGCTCATTACAAAAGTTAGTGAATTCATCTGAAATAAATTCCCCTCCTCTATCTAATCTTAAGTATTTTAACTCCTTACCACTTTGATTCTCAACCATTGCTTTGTATCGTTTAAACATCTTAAATGCTTCTGATTTATCTTTTAGAAACATGATTGCCATCATTCTACATTAGTCATCAACAAAGAGAATAAAGTATCTATCTCCATAATAACTCTTTGTCCTCATAGGTCCACATAAATCAGTACGGACTAATTCTAGAATTGTATCAGATGTATGGTTTTTTCTTTTAAAACTAGACTTTGTCATTTTACCTTTTTGACAATTCTTACACATGATTTTGTTGGGCTTGGTCATCTTCGGTAAGCCTCTGACATTTCTCTTTTTGCTAATCTTTATCATGTTGTCAAAGTTCACATGACACAAAATTTTGTGCCACAACCATATGTCTTCATTTGTAGCAATCAAACAAGTGGTTTCAGTATCATTCAGATAGAATAAGTTACCTTTTGTCTGCTCACCGGTACCAATCAAAATTCCTGATTTATTGAATAACTTTGCCTTCTTATTTTCAAATGATACTTTATGACCTAAATTATTCAACTAAGAAACACTCAATAGATTATAATTCAATCCATTTACCCAATAATCATCTTCACATTTTATCTGGTTGTTCAACATTATGGTTCCTCTACCTTCAACTAGATAAGGTGTCATTACCCATTCTTACTGAACCGCCTTTATAGTATTCAAAAGTCTCAAAATTTTGCTTATCACCTGTCATATGATGATTGCAGCCATGATCTATGATCCAAACATCATTTTTACTAACTTTAGATATGAGAACTATTTCTACATACCTTTCTTCGTCATCATCTGAATCATCTTTTACTACTACAAGCACCATCTCAATGTCTTCATTAAATTCAGTGTCAGTGTCTTCATCTTTGCATTTTTCTAGGTGACTGGCCTTCTTTCCTTTGTCCTTATAGTCTCGGGTATCTCTTCCTTCTGATTGTCAGTAGCTTCTGTAAACACCTTTGTCAGACTTCTTTTCAAATGTTTTGTCATTACTTTTGTCATCTTTTCTTCTATTAGTACATATTGCAGCAAAGTGTCCAATCTCTTTGCAATTAAAAAAATAAGTGGTAATTTACCTTTGTATTTACCTTTGCCTCTCTGCATTCTTCTAGCCATAAGTGCTTCAATTTCATCAAGATCATCTTCTTCACTTTCACTATCACTATCTTTTCTCATAGTTTTTTTATGACTTGATTTACTTATTCTCATAGAATGCAGACTCTATATTTGGTAAGACACTATTATCAAAATTGTTCATCTCAAATGAAATCAATCTTCCAATCAAACTATCTAGAGTAACATTTATATTTTCTATTGCTCTCATTTCTTGAATGACAGATACTCTAATAGCATAAGTAGGTAGTAAGGTTCTTAGAATTTTACTTACCACTGTATCTTCTTCAAGTACACCTCCAACTCCTCAGATAGCATTGACTACCTCTTTGATTCTTGTGCTGTACTGAGTGATGTTTTCACCTTCTTTCATTTTGAGATCATCAAACTTTCATCTAAGGCTTTCTTCCTTGGCTATCAAAACATTCTTGTCACCACAATGTACAAGCTTCAATTTGTCACACATCTACTTTGCAGTTTTGCAGGTTTTGACATCTTCAAATTTAGCATCGGAGATTGAAGAAGCAAGCTCTATCATCATGAAGTTTTTCTCATGCTTCTCTCTCAATTGTTCAACTGTTGGTTCTCCTATGGGCAACACATATTCAATATCTAAGTATTGAGTAACATCATTACCAATACTTGATAAGTGGAGTCTTATTCTACTCTACCATGAAGCAAAATTATCTTTGTTCAACTTGGGCACATCTTGTCTGTTCATCTTGTGATCTCTAGCTTAAGTCTTGAAACCTTCCTTTCTAAGAACACAAGCTTTGATACCAATTGTTAGTAATAACTGAGGGGGGGGGGGGGGAATCAGTGGCCTC
>MU227294.1:880834-920809 GCA_018584345.1 Thuja plicata
GATCTCTAGCTTAAGTCTTGAAACCTTCCTTTCTAAGAACACAAGCTTTGATACCAATTGTTAGTAATAACTGAGGGGGGGGGGGGTGAATCAGTGGCCTCAAATTTTAATCCTTGAATCAACCCTTTAAACTTATAACCACAAATTATGTCTCAAGTTATCTTCTGTCCTACAAGATGAATGCCATGAAATACTTATATCAATTTACTACTTGTGAGTTTGTTTTGTTAAACCTTCTTATGTATGTTTACCGATAAGTAGTCATCTATTTACCAAAACATAGTAAATATGCAGAGTATACTGATCAATCAAGAATTAACTATGTAAGATACAAAATAGTAAATAAATGAATCATACACACAAACACATGGATTTTTAACATGGAAACCCTATTAAGGGAAAAACCACTGGGACCGGTACCCCAAATTTTCACTCTTCTGAAGTGAGCCCTATTAAGAGCCAACCCTGTTAAAGGTTACAAACACACTATTAGGTGTGACCTTGTTAGAGGATTTAGAAATAGTTTTTCAGCTAGTATCTGGCATCTAATGCTACCATCCTTGATCAAACACTCACTTGGTTTGTCAATAGGTATCAAGCATATCTAATGCTACTTTTATGATCAAACTTTTTGATACTCCTTGGGATGTATCTCAATTGAAAAAGACTTTTAAGTCCTGCTTGGTTAAGAGGCTTTTATACTTCAATGGTTAAGCTGAAACACCAATGATCTATTCATACATACAACTTAATTGCAGATTTCCAGATCTATTGTAGGTCCATTACTTCACCGATCAATATAATCAAACATATACCTTTTCTCCACACTTATTCTTCTCTGTGATGCTTATCTCATTGTTTGTCGGTTTCTGCAAAATCTAGCTCTTTCCTCGGCTTGTTGATTAGGACTAAATGAAGACTTTCTTCTCCTTTAGATTTTCTTTAGCATATTTCGTCTTCTATTTTTCTTCTCACCTAATCCCCCCATTCGTATTGAATTGGGTTTGTCTCTATATAGACATGATTTCCCCTTTTCTTGGCTTTCTTGATTCTTGGCATGTTCAACAATTCTTGCTAATAGATTTAAAGAAAACTCCCGATTTATCTCAAAGAGATCTTCTTTCCAATTGGACAAATCAGCTTTAAATCAATTACTTATCTCTGGCTTTATCTGGATGATTAAAACAATGATAAGTATCCGTTAGCTCTATCTTTAGCTTCTTGACAACTAAGCATTTTGTCATTTTCTAAACTCTCTATTTTATCGATCAACACTTCAGTTAGTCATCGGTGATAACTATCTATTGTATCAGTGTGACTTCAGTTGTCATCAGGAAGTCCATCCTTGTCTTTTCCATTGGGCAACACTGAAATTCTTTCCGTCGGGTTACTCTGTGTTTTGCTCATAGGGGAACACTATAACTCTGCTCATCAGGCAACATTGTAACTCTACTCATCGGTAATACTATGCATTAGCTCATTGGGTAACACTGTGACTCTGCTCTTTTACTCTGACTATCAGTGTGCACTCCGTCTATGTATACAGTCACTTAGTGAATACTTGACTTGTATGCATTACTAATTGCATAGCCTTTGATTCATCGATTCTTTGAAGTATTTGGCAGTATTTACATGACCATACAAATTATATTAAGTTGACATCAATGAAAATACACTGCATTAATTATTTTAATGTCTTGCATGATCATCGACTTAACATCTTCAAACATTCAATCAGTTACATGTCATCAGACTATATTTTAAATGTCTTACCATCCTTCTTGAATGAGCTGGTGTTCTCTTTTCCATCATAGATGGCTCCTCTATCATATTACTGTGGCCTACCCAATAGGAGATGGCATGCATCCATAGGCAACACATCACAAATAAACTTGTCTTTGTATCCTCTAATAGAGAATTCCACCCAAGTCTGCTCATTCACTAAGAAATTTTTCCCTTTAATCAACCATGTCACTTTATATGGATTAGTATGGGGTATCTTTTTCAACTTAAGCTTCTTCACTACCTCCTCTAAGATGATGTTATTAGTGGACCATGAATCCACTATAACTTTACACACTTCCCCAAGTATTTTTCATCTCACTCTGAATAAGGCTCTTCCTTGTTTTGGCTTCTCCTTGACTGGTTGTTTGATTAGGACCCTTCTAAACATCAAGTTATCCCCCATTTCTTATTCAATATGACTAATCTCAGGTGATTTGACACTCATGGTGTCTTCTTGAATACATCTTATCCTCTTCTCCATGTTAGAAGAAGTTTCTTTCTCAGGGAACCTATAAGAAGGATGACCCATATGTCCACAGTTATAGCATTTCATGCTAGAAAAGTAGGAATTACCTCTACCTTCTCCTCTTCCTTTTTTAGAACCCCCTTGAGTTCCTCTACCTCTTCCATGAGCCCCTCTAGGAGTGGTCTCAATGCCATTCTCTGCAAGCTTAGACTCTCCTTGGCTTCTCTGATCAGTCCCTCTAGCTTGGTATCCTCTTTTATGTCCTCTTTGATCCCTTCCTCTTCCTCTATTCTTCGAAGTCTGATCTTGCCTTCTTCTACTATTTTCTTCAATATTTATAGCCAATTGATAACATTGGTGCACTATTTTGGGACTGAGAAGATTCATCTCTTCTTGGATATTCCACTTCAATCCAGTAAGGTATCTAGCCACGTTAAGGCTTTCATCCTCAAAGACATTTTATCTCATGCACAACTTTTGAAATTCCTCAGTGTAGGAATTGATATCAAGATCCTCTGTCTTAAGCTCCGCCTCTTCTGTCATAGTTTCATTTCATAATCATCTGGCATGTATGCTTCCCTCACTTTTTTAACCATTCCTTTCCAAGTTTAAAGTGGTTTCTTGCTATCTTTTTTCTCTCTCTAACTGAATGAACTTCCACCATGTCAAAGTAGAGCCTCTAAGCCTTGATTTTTCTACTTTGATCTTCTACGCTTCTGTAACCCCATCACATTCAAAGTGATTTTACATGCCCTTAATCCACTCCATAACTAGATCTGCCTCCATCTTCCCACCGAATAGTGTTATTCCTTCAAGTGCCTTCCCACTCATAGCCTTAAATTCCTTTAGATTGTTCTTGAGTATCAATCGAACTATCCTTCTCATCAAATAATTTCACCTTTCCTGATAGGGAGGTTGGATGAATCACTCATTGATTCATGCTCTAGTCTTCTTAAATACTTTCTAGGGTGTCTACACCACACCACTTTCCACATATAGGAACTTTTCCTTCTTGGGGTCTTCTGGTCTTCCTAGCCAACCCAACTATCATGAAAGTTCAATCTAACAACTCAAACTCCTTGCATTCTTGCTCCACTCAACATTAGCCCTTATTTTCATCTTAAGGCTTCTAACCTATAACTTCTTGATAAATTCTTGCAGAGCTATGTAGGTGGTTTAGAGACTTCAATCTGAACTATTAGGGATACTAAGAATCACTCCTAGTTCTACTAACAAGTTGAGTTCACAAAACTCCTCAATTAGGCCTAAAAGGCTACTAGCCCTATTAGGTATCCATCTTCAACAAGTCAAGGATTTTCCCTAAATACTTCAAAATAAACCCCCAATCTTTTCTTGGGATTCCTAGTTCATATGCCTACCCCTCAAGGTTTTTTGAGCTCTTGAGGTCACAACTGGCCGTATAGTGCCCTAACTAGAAATGAGTGAAATTAAGGATTTTTAGGCTCTTCTTGGCCCCTCTACAACTTTAGCAAGTTTCACTAATAAAATGGATTGGTAGAGTCTCTCCCTCTTCACCAAATCTTGGTAAGACTCATATCTTCCTTATCCAAAATGAAATTTGTCTCTAAGTAGTCACCTCTATAAATTAAGTGCTCTACAATATGGTCTTTCCTTGTCGGGCTCACCTTTGGCTTGCCTAGGGAAAGAATCCAAAATAGCTCATTTTCTTTCGAGGGCCCCAAATCCTGTCATATTTACACACATGGAGTCTATTCACTATTCCTAAAGGGTCATACAATTTGTACGGTGGTAAAATGAGCTAGCACTCCATTCTTTACAAATTGTCTAGTTCAGACTAGTGACAGTGTAGATCACAAAATATTTACAAGAAGTGCTTAAAAATAAAAAAAAATGAATATCTAATTCCAAAAAGAGTTTAAAGAACATATAATCTAACATATTCATGGGTTACAGTGCCAAAACTAATCCGTTAAAACCCTACTGTAATCAAGAACTTCAAAACTGCACACAAATTCACATAGTTGTCATTGCTTCTCAAAAACTATGTTCGTACACTGAACATCCAACCTTTCTAAAAGGTCAAGGTTCCCCTTAAATAGGGTGGTGAAGTGGTTATCAACCCCTTAGGGAATCTTTTGGATGATTTTTCCAATTCTTGCAATTGTTGTCAAAGCAACATTGCAAAGTTGCAAAATGCAACTTTTACAACTTTTTCCATTTCTTACAAACTATACAACATGTTTCAAATCTTCACTAAAATTCACCAAAGACCTAAATAAGGGTTGAAACATAATTCCAACCTACCTTAAACCCTTTTGACCTCCTGATGACATCATCACTACACATGTGCCAGTTAGAAGGCTTTACAACTTCTTAGCCCTAATTGCACTTTCTAAAAGGTCCTAAGACTCAAAATGAACACATCCTATCAAACCTATGCTATGGTCAACAGGAACTTAAGCTTGACTCAAGATTATCACAACCAAAAATTCCATAAGGCACACACACACACAACTAAACTAACTAGATTTCCAAAACAACCTATGGGTGCTCCTGCACCATTTCCGTGTTAAAATTTCAGTCGGTGACTTGTATTGTTTAGCTTTGCAAAACTCAACAAATTATACTTTAATCCTTCTATCCAATAAACATCATCACCTCTTGTGTTATTCAGTAGAATTATAGAACCTTTTCCTTTCACAAGATATGGAGCATCATTACCAAATCTAACATAACCTCCATCATGTTTTTCGAAGGAAATAAACTTAAGTGTGTCACCAGTCATGTGATGTGAACAACCACTATATATAATCCATGTTTAATTCTTACTTACTTGTGATATTAGGGTTCTTGGTTCTTCTTCATCAGAATCATCTTTAATAGAAACATAAAAAACCTTTTTTCCATCATCACTTAGTGCTTCGTTAGCAATATGAAAAGATTTATTACCTTTGTTTTTTTAGTCTCTGTATTTCCTGAATCTGTTTTCTCTTTTGTCATAATCTCTATTGTCTTTCTTTTCCTCCTTATCTTTCTCAGGGTAGTTAGATGCAAAGTGACCAATTTTATCACACTTAATACATTTCAAGGGTAATTTACCTTGTTATTTTTCTTTGCCTCTTTGTATCCTTCTAGCCAACAAAGCTTCAAATTCTCTTTCATTATCATCACATTCAATAAATAAATCTTCAAGACCTTCAGTACAACCATAAAATTTCTCACTAGCACTGCTCAAAAAACCATCTCTAGTTGCAACTTCCTTAGCTTTTCCAATCTTTAAAGTAGAATTAAATGAAGATTCAATCTTAGATGTAGCAGGAAAACTATTGTCAAAATCATTCAACTCAAATGCAATTAACTTACCAATAGTAGCATCTAGTGAAACATTCATTTGGGGAATATATCTTAGCTCTTGTATAGTAGATACACGAATAGCATAACTTGGTATTAGGGTTCTCAACATATTTCTTGTAACATAATCCTCTTTTATGGTCCCACCGGCTCCTCTGATAGAATTAACAGTCTCCTTAAGTCTTGTACTATACTGTATTATGTTCTCTCCTTCTTTCATCTGCATAGAGTCAAATTTTCCTCTCAAACTTTTTTCTTTAGCCTTCTGAAGATGTTGATCACCACCATATGTCAAAATAAGCTTATCCCACATTTTTTTCGAAGTGGTGCAATGATCAAGCTCATCATATTCCTCGTCGGTAAGTGTAGAAGAAATCTCAATCATAACTTGTGTGCGCTCTTGTTTTTGTCTTTTCTCACTGATATTCAAAGGTGTAGTAGTCAGTGCTACATATTCATTATTAAGAAAGTGAAGTTCAAATTATCCTACTCCAAACATAGGCAACCTCATCCTACTTTTACATGTAGAGAAATGATCCCTATTTAGCTTTGGTGCTTCCCTCTTATATATCTTTAGATCTTAACTCAAGTCCTTTTAAAATTATCACTTCAGAGTAACTTAGATCTGATACCAATTCTTGGTCCATTGAGAGGGGGGGTGTGAATTAGACAAATCAAAACTTAAACACTTAAAACTAAACTCTCTGATTCACTCGGTAATACTGAATAGAGTAAATAATAAATTCACCAAATTAACTTAATAACTTAAACAACAATACATCTCATATATGTAAATCAATATTCAAACTTAGCAATATAAGATTAACTCAGTCACTCTAGATTTAACTCGATTGACACTAGATTTAACATGGAAACCCAATTTGGGAAAAACCTCTATGGGAACTGTAACCCACATTAAAAATGTACCCTTATGAAGTATGCTCAGTTAAGAAATTATCATGTTGAAGATTACAAACACATTTTCTAAATGTGACCCTGTTAGGGGATTTACCTTAGATCTATTAAGATCTTCACCCTCTTAGGAGTGGCCTTGTTAGAGGTCTTTAAATACTCTTTTGGAATATCACCTAAGTCTAGGTTTTACAAATAGGAGGGTTAAATCCACTTGGTTAAGAGATTTCTCTGTTACAAATATTAATAAGAAGTAAAATTTGATTTGTAAATATAGAAACTACCTTTTCTTGTGTCAGATCCTTTATGCTCAATTGAATACTGGCATCTCATACTCCATTGATATCTTTCTTAGAATGTAGATTGTTCAGTCTCTATTTCTCTATTATGCTTGGTAAATTTTCTTCTTCAGCTTCTTTTTCTTCTATGTTCAATTCACCAGTAGCATACTCTGTTCATATTTTTCATTCTTTATATAGACATAGTTTTTCCCCTTAATCTCCTTAATTTGATTTCCCATCATTTTTTCTCATTCGTTCGATCATCTTCTTCACAATTCACATCTTGGTAAACCATTTCACTTTTACCTCACAATTTGGTTTAACCTCTTGATCTTCTCCTTAGATCTTCTCATTAAATTTTATCATTCATATATCTTCTAACAATCTTCATTTAATTAATTTCCTCATCCATCTCATCATCGCTTCACATTAAATATGATCTTATCATCATTTATAATTAATATCTTGTACTCGGTAACTGACTTCATTCATTTCTCGGCGTCTAACTCATCTTCGGTGCTCAGTGCTTGAATTTCACTCAGTGCTTGGTAAATATGACCGACTCACATAACATTCTACTGAATGACTCTGTGTAGCTCGGTAAAGTAATTCTTTTAGTCATAACTTTAACTCTTGCAATTTCCAACTTGATCAATCAATTATACTGATTTGATAACATCAAATATATAGTAGAAAACAACTATATCATCTTTAATTCATCATTGTTTGATCTATATTTGTCACAAATTCTCCTCTTAAGATATGGTAACATAATAAAAACTAATTAATCAATTGGTTGACATTGAAATGAAAAAACAACGACTGATCTAACAATTTCTACAATCAATGAGACTCAGTATCACTTGGTCTTCATCATCTCCATTAGATATTCATCAGTTGATCAACATATTCATCAAATATTTCTTCAAAAGAGCAAAGGCTTCCTCACATTTGTTGTCCCATTTGAATAAGATGTCCTTATGTAACAATTGGGTAAAATAATGATATTTTTCTGCCAATTTTGACATGAATCTTGTTATGGATTTTAACCTTCCTTGCAAAGACCTTAATTGACTAATGTTTCTTTTTTCTCCCATTTCCATGATGGCTTTGAATTTTTTTGGATCTACCTCTATTCCTTTTGCTGAAACAATGTACCCTAGCAATTTTCCTGATTGGATTCCAAATGCACACTTTTTTGGATTTAGTCTCACATTGAATTTTCCAGCCTTGTGAAGATTCTGTCTAGGATTGGTAGATTCTCACCTCTTGTATAAGATTTTTCTAAAATGTCATCTGCATAGTCTTTCATGAATGTGTACATCGTGTCATGAAAATGGTTGTCATAGCTCTTTTGTATGTAGCACCGACATTTTTTAGACCAAATGACATTACATTCCAACATAAGGTACCCCATGCACATGGAAAAGGAGTTTTATCCTGATCTTCAGGTGCTATCTTTATTTGGTTGTATCTAGATAATTCATCCATTAAGGAGACCATAGAATGATCTGTTGTGAGTTCCACTATTGTATCAATGTTTGGAAGAGGAAAATCATCCTTGGGACCTGCCTTGTTCAAATCTTATAAATCTATACAAATTCTTATGGCCTTATCAGATTTTGAAACAAGTACTATATTTTAGATCAATGCTGCATATGTAATAGGCCTAGTAAACCCTATATCCAAGAGAGTTTTCAATTTTTCTTTAACTAATAAGGCTACATGTGGGTTCATATTTCTCAACTTCTTCTTTACTATTTTGATTCCTAGAGATATATTGAGATGATGCATTATCAAATTGGGGTCTAATCCTAGCATATCAACATATGATGAACATTGACTTGTCTTTCATCAAAAAAATTGATGAATTTCTCCCTTTACTCTTTGGACAAAGATGTTGCTAGATTGATGATCTTAGGCTCTTCCTTAGTTCCAATGTTTATCTTATATTTTGGCTCAATCAATATAGATGACCCATCTTCATAGTGCTTGGGTAAAGTGTCAAGATTCTCATCCTTAGGTGCCTCAATTGGGTTTTCACCTTTGGATATGTTATTTATTTTAACTTTTTATGATCTAGTACTTCCACATGGTAGTTTTCACCACTAGATATTTTATTTTTTCTTTTATTTTTGTGACTAAGAATCTTGACACTTCTCCCCATTTTTTCCTCTTGATATGGTTCTTGGGTGGAAGATGGCTCAACCACATTCAGGTACATGGTAATAGAATAGTAATTTGGGAAAGTATTTATTTCATTTGTCTCAGTTTGATCCCAATCAATAAGTTCGGGATGGATAAGGGGTAATAAATCATTAGGTAGGTTCAAGTCCATCGAGTTGAGGGTCCTGAATTCATTACAATTTTGTTCATACATTGTATCATCAAGATATATGATGTGATATTGTTAAAGATGGTCCATAGAGTTTGGATCCATTATTCCTCGCTAGAGTATTTGTGAACGCATTGGGAATCCAAGTCATGTATATTAAACCTAGAGCTTTGTCTCTCTAAGAATGTAGGTACATATGGCTCTCCTACCTACCCATAGTTTAAACTTGGTGTTTCCTTTGATGTAGATATGTATGAGTGGATCACATCAACTTCCTTGTCATGACATGACTCTCTAGATAAGGAATCCCACTCCCATTTTTCTAAATCATCATCACTATATGATTCTAAATTTGCAATTTGCTCATGGATGCAGGGAAGATTCTTATTAGTGTATCCCATTTCAATATAAACTACCACATTTTTCTCATTATTAGACCAAAAATTAGTTTATATAGGATCTAATAATCCTTTTTTTCCTCCCAAGAGGACCCGATCCTTGGTAACTCATTTTATGCATAATTTGAAAACCTTTCCCATATTGATGTGTGAGAATGCTAATGTTTTCTACCATTTCATTTGTTTCTTCCTCATCCTTATATAGTCATTTTAGAATGTTATTATATTTTTCTATCTTTAGGTGATATAGTAGCTCAGACAAAGTTGTCATTATATTTGTGAGAATATGTCTGGTTTGTTAGAACAAAAGGTTTTCCATGAAAATTTGGAGAAATTGGTAAATCTACCATTGATAAGGAATATTGTCCCGCCCATTTGTAAATGATATTTAATTTCTTCTCAAAACTTTTCATTAGGGTATCCATCTTCTGATAATGGGTTTCTTTTTCGTTCCTCTTTTCTAACTTGGTACTTTTTTTTTTAAAACTTGGATAGGAGTATTTGAGTTAGAGGATCTAAGATCTTCATCATTGGACTGTAACCCTTATTTGATGTGGATGCACTATTCTTTTCATCATTTGAACTAGTGACCTCATCTTTTTCTTTCTCTTTGAATGGTGACCTTGTACTAGGAATTTCCTCTTTAGCTTTTTCTAAGGATGAATTTCATGTGGAAGCCTCATTATTATGTGGTATAAAGGAATCTGTAACTGGTTTGATATTATTGCAAAATTGGAATGGGTTAAGGTCACCACTGATTGTTGTTTCCTTTCAAAAATTAGGAAAATTTAAACATTGATGATAAGTAGAAGGAACAACTTGCATTTCATGAATCCATGACCTTCCCAACAATATGTTATAGGTAAACTTCAGATCTAGTACCTGGTAAACTGTGTCCTTTTGAATAGGTCCTACTCGAATGGGTAGAATAATCGTGCCTTTAGAAGATCTTTTCTCATCATCATAAGATTTAATAGTTATCTTAATCTTAGGATCTAATACCTCTTCAAAATATTTGAAGGCTTTAACAAGGTTCAATGTACTTATATTAAAACCAGCCCCTCCATCTATCAATACTCTTTTGACCCTATGCTTTTGGATTACAACTTCAATGTGCAAGGGAAAATTTTGAGGATGATTTAAGGACATGCCATGTTGCACAGAAAAGGATAGGAAATGAAGTGCAATAAGATGACTAACCATATTTTTAAATTGGTCTACATCCAAATTCTTAGGAATTGTTGCATCTACCAAGGATTTTTCCAAAATTTCTTTATGGGTGGGTAAAATTTTTAACTCAAATATTGATATATGTGCTGGGATTTTTTAAAGTTGATCTACTAGATTATATTGTTTTTATAGAAAAGGTGAAGGATTAGGCCGATTTATTGTGTTGGAAGTTCTTGGTAAGGTGGCTTTTGATGCTTTCCCCCTATTCAAAACATTGGAGGATTCTTTGTCTTGTTTGTCCTTCACCACTATGAAATTTATGGTATTTTCAAAACTGGATACATAATTGATAGTAATTTTATAAGTGTGGGAAAATTTTCCTTGTTATGTCATGTCTTGTTTTTTTTATTCATATTAGAAGACTCACCTTTCTCGTGGTTTAAGAAAGGAGTTTTGAAAGTGGTATGGTCTTCATTATTTGTAGGTCCTTGCACTTTAATTACACCATTATCAATGAGGTCTTGAACCACATGTTTTAAGCACATACACTCATTTGTTTTATGTCCTTTGTTCCTATGGTATTCATAATGGTGTGAGTCAGTCCACCATGAGGGTTTGACTTGGAGTTCAAAACCTCTTGAGTCAGGTAGGGTTATGATTTTGTTTACAATAAGTGTTCTTAAAGCCTTCTCAAGAGGTTCTCCCAATGGAGTGAATTTCCTTCTTGGTGAAGAAGTGAATTGGGATATAAATTGTGAGCATGGTTTATTTTTTCGTTGATTATTTTTTTTATTTATGTTATTGAACATGTTTTTGCTGGGTGGGTTGATGTTGTTTGCTCGATTTTTAGAATTGCTAAAAAGATAGAAGGGTTTAGGTTTGACATTTTTTGCTTCCACCACTCCATTTACTAAGCTCTTATTGTTATTTTAAACCAAAATTCGAGTTTTTCATTGTTTTTATTGGTTGAAGGATTATTGTTGAAGGTTTTGTTATTGTTTGAAAATTCCTTATTATCTTTGTATAGCTTTAGTTCACCGTTCTTAAAAAAATATTATTCTATTTTAAAACTATTCTCAATCACTTCATCAAAGGATGGTGGAGATTGGAGTTGTATGTAATAATTCATTTGACTATTCAAATTTTTAATAAATGTTTCCATCTTCTCCTTTTCTGGTATGCTCCTTGAGTATTTGGCAAAAAATCTTCTCCATCATTGTAGGAAATTCAAAAATGATTCCCCATTCCTTTGTTTTGTATTGCATAAATCCAACATGGTTACCTCATGTTCAATATTATAGGAATATTGATTGACAAATTTTGAAATTAATTCTTTAAAAGTTTGAATCACGGGTGACAATTTGGAAAACCACTCCATTGCTTGTCCCCCTAAAATCATTAGAAATAGCCTCATGAGGTATGTTGGCTCATGGAGAAACTCCATGCTTAATGTGCAAAATTCCATAATGTGATCTTGAGGCTCACGTGTCCCCATATATTTATCATATTTTGTGAATACCGCATAATTAGGTGGGAAAGGTACCGTGATCAAAGTTTTATCGAATGGAAACAAAAAAATGTTTTCTATAGTGTATTTCTTCAGAGAAGCTTACTTTTGCATATTTTCTAATTGAGTTTGAAGTTGTATGGTGGAAAAACATGGATAGGGTTTAGAAAAATGGGGGTTTGCACATAAAAGAGACCCTATGCCGCTATTAACCACATACATTTAATTATAATGATAAGGAATATAAATCTGGAAATGCTTGCAAAGAATAATGAAATGACATACATAGCTCATAACATAGAAGATCTGGAAATACCTATTTTCTAGCGTCTGTATTGAGTTTCTAGAAATTCTCCAACCAGATTTGGAACACAAACATAGAGACAGAGAAAACCTAGAAATATTTTTCTTTTCTGAGACAGGTTGACCTTGACCCAAATATGAGGGCGCAATTGTGCCCATTTATGTCGACCTTGACCTGCACTGCTCCGATGGAAATTCTGTTTGTGGATCCTGAAAGTTTTCCGAAAAGGGTATTCAAATCTACACTGCAACTCCCAAAAAAATGACTGTAGATATCTAAAAATGGTGTTTTGGGGTGGCTATATAGGGTTTTGACTTAGTCAAACCCCCATTTTGGAGATTTACACCTCCACAAATAGCTAGATGTAATAGAATATGTGTGTGTGTTTCTCATAGGAAGAGCTTTAAATGTGTAATGCAAAGATTTAGTCCTTTAGATCGAAACCCTAGCATGAATTGAAATGAGAGAGAAATGCATAGATTTGAATATGATAAATAAAGAATACCAAGGCCCCAAGGCTAAAGTACTCATTCCAAACTCACAATCCGTAGTTGCTACCCCATGATTGTATCTTTTGAATGCTTGAATGTTGAAAATAGTAGATCAAAGAAGAAGGAAGGATTGAAGAGCTCTTTATTTCTCTAATTAATGTCCACAATAACTTGTCCACAAAATTCTTGCTTACATCAAGGAATCATCATATCTTTTCCTCCTATATCATCCTCTTTAATTCTTGCATCATCATCTCATCATCATGTTAAATCATTGTCTCATGTCATGTCATGATCATATATCAAATGAAGGCAAAAGAGAGTGCTTATATAGAGATTTCAAGGTAAGCCTCCTAGGGAAATGTGAGGGGCCCTAATTCAAATTTAACCTTGAATTATGGTCCAATCACAATATCCAACTAAGGAGGAAATGCATTAATTAAATTTTGAATAAAAACCCTTCCGCATTCGGATCTGGGGGCCAATTTTGAATTTGGGGCCCTGCTATGATCCAAAATTGAAAGCGGGAACCAAAACCCAAAAAAGGTCAAGGTCAACCTTGAACCTTACCTAGGTCAAGGTTGACATCGACCCTGACCTGAGGTTTCAGGCTGGTCAACTTAGAGTGCCAGTGAAGTTTCCAGGTTGGCTAGAGACCTAGGATGATGGGAAAATAGAACATAGTGCTAGAAAAGGGCCTAGGGGCCTAAAAGAGATGTGATGAAGGCTAGGAGGAATTGTACATAGGTCCTACTTATAAAATATAGCCATGAAGAAGGAAATCAAGGAGAATCCTCAGGATCCTAATCCTAATTTCACCTAGAAATGAAGAATTACCAAGTGTAGATGCATCCTAAATGCAAATCTATCATGTAAATGCACTAAATGAGGGTGCTAAACCTACCAAGATGGAAGTGATTCCATTTGAAGATGATACATTGAGCCCCCACTTTAGCTTAGATATGACACTACATGAATATGCAATCTAAAGTAAGAAAACATCATAATAAAATAAAAAGCATATAGCCAAGTCCTCAATGTAGAGATCCTGCAAGAAATCGTTAGTACCCACAACCTGCAGCACATAAGGTTAATGAAAATCCATAAACCACCTAAGACTTACTAAGATGAAAATGAGAAGTACGTAGATCCCCTTATGCCCCATGTTTTGGCTGACTACTTCGGAAGGGTGAAACAGGGTGATACAGATGGCCCTATACACTGGATATGCAATTTGTTGAAAACAATTTTCCTAAACCATTTAGAAGGATTTATAACCTTCCTAAAAAGATTCAAGGAGTTAGGTATCTGAATCACAATTCCAACACCACAAAAGACATTGAAAACAGAGCTATAGAACTGAAGTTATGATGAAAATAGTAAATGTATATCTAAAAGCATATGAAGAGAAATTCAAATTTAATCTAAATAAACCCTAACAAAACCCTAACAAAAACCCTAATTTATATCTATAAATAAGGGAAGATATCACATACCTCCTTATTCTTACCATTTGTAGAGTTTAGGGGAGAAAGTAGGAAGGCGAGTAGAGAGGAACTTCAAGTGACATGAATGGAGCTCCTGAGATAGTGCCTGGCCATAGGACAACTTCTTCCCGAGGTAAGTTCACTATTTTTGATGTCTGTAATGTCAAATTCCTTTTTTTATAGGCAAGGTCAACCTTGACCCTTAAAGGTTGACCCTGACCCAGTTATGTTGACCTTGACCCTTTAAGGTCGACACAAACTGGGAAGGTCCACACCCTTTTCTTGAGTGAGGTCGACCCCAACCTAGGAAGGTCAACCTTGACCTAGGAAGGTCAAACTTGACCTAGGAAGGTCGACCTTGACCTAGGAAGGTTGACCTCGACCTAACAAAGGTTGACCTTGATGTAGTCAAGTTGGATATACAGTTTAGTGGTTCTATAGTTCTGATATGATGTTGTTTTGTGCTTACAGGACTTGGTTCATCTCTGAGAGAACCCCTTTGGAGGACCACTACTTCTTATCAGAGAGAAGATGTCCAAGCTAAAAGAGGATGAGACACAGATGCTGAGAGATGTAGGAATGTACTGGGTAACAACCCTACCATAGATGATATTCCACCGATCCATGATATCAGCTCTTATAGAGAGGTGGGATGAGGACACATGTTCCTTTCTTCTTCCCTCAGGAGAGATCACAGTGACACTAGAGGATGTATACATGATCGTATGACTTCTAGTTTGGAGTGAGCCTGTAAGACCAATAGTACAGTGGGGCTTGTAGGATATTCACAAAAATGCAGAGTATTACCTAGGATGGGTTCCATAGATGCAAACCCGAGTAGACCAAATCACCCTATTATCCATACTGGTAGGTCTGACACCTTTGGTATGAAGGGCTATGCTATGTATACTTTCTTTGGTTGTAGTACCCAACACAAAGGGTACAATATTTTCAGCACCTTTAACCCATATCATACACATGATGGAGAGTGATAGGACCATCTTTTCATGGGGCCGCAACATGCTAGCCCATCTATATCATGAGTTATGTTAGTTGGTGAGATATCAACGTGAGAGTCTCACGGTATGCACACTATTGCAGATTTGGTTGTTTGAGCATTTCACATGTACATGACTACAGGTTGTCCCTATGATGGTATATGCAAGCACACCTAGAGAATTTGCTTATCCATTGGGAGATATTTGGCAACATGAAGATATCCTCTACTGGAGGGTACATCTAGACCATGTACTAGGCATAGATGTGATATGGAGACCATACTGTTGCATGAAAGAGTGGCCAGATACACGACATCATATGAGACACTCACAGTAGCACAAGCTGCTAGAGAGTCATTATAGTCACATAGTAATGGCATACTATTATGACAGAGTGATGAGATAGTTTGGTCTTACATAGGGGGTCCCCAGAGTAGTACCTTGGTATGCACATCCAATGAGATTTTATCAGAGACCCAGTGCTATACACTGGCCATCAGAAGAAGAAATCATAGATAGCGATATAGATGAGAGAGAGGATATAGAGGTAGCCCTTGATGCGGCCTATTCAGACATCAATATGGACTATATCAAATACTAGAGTCTGTAGGGAACCCACCCTATCTTCCTTGATGACTATCCCACAGGTGATCCAGTCCTTTGAGAGAGGACACACCCTGATAGTAGCATACCAGAGGAGGAGGAGGATTACAGAGATGAGGAGGAGCCCACCTCTGATGGAGATCCCATGGAGAATGATATAGTAGAGGAGAGAGAAGATAGGATTTCCCCAAATGATAATACTAGTGTAGATGAGCATTTTGTTCATGCAACACCACTGAGATTACAAAGACCTCCATGCGCCCATTTAGAGACACCACCTCTAAGACCTAGACATAGCAAGCATGGAGAGAGTAGTCACTCCATGCCCCCACCATCTAGACCCTTCAGTGATACCCAGGAGGGAGATCCAGGTATAAAACATGTATTTTATTTAAATATTTAACTTAATTCTTGAAGAAAAAGTACTAAAAGATAAATATATTTTAATTCTCCAATTAGCATAGCGGAATGGAGGAGATTTTTATCTGAGGTCCTGAAGGATACATTCCTATCCTACTAACTACCATCCAGCAAGCGAGAGTTCCCCAATTGTCATAGAGATCCCGATAGGCATGCAAACATCTTTGCTTGTGTCCAACGAGAGCTGAGGTTATGTAGAGAGAGAGGAGAGGCTGATGGCTAACCTACAAAGATCACATGAGCATGTATATGATCTTATCATATCGAGGAGCCACTCATGGAATACCATACATTGATCTTCATCTTCACATCATAGATCAGAGAGATCTGGGAGCCATTGACCACCAGAACATAGGTATAGAGAGAGTGATAGATAGGGCATTGTGCCACATATGTATCAAAATAAAAAAAGGAACAAAATAATATATAGATGAAAAAATCTCTTTGCTAGTTAGTTCTGTGATTGATTACTATATTTTCACCAATAACATAAAACTTAACAGAAAGAAAGAACGTGTATAAATGTATTGAAATGTAATCCGCTAAAATCACATAACCTATAAAGATAACTATTTTATAAGGAATGCATTAATACACAAGGAAATAATGATGTAGTAGGGATAATAATGTTTTAGATGCATAATATTCATAGGTTCCTTAAAAGGAACACCATCCATATCAGCAATTTTGTAAGCACCTGGGCCAAAGTCTCAATTACATCAAAAGGTCCAAGCCAATTATGGCTAAATTTTCCTTTTTCACTAGGTAAAGCATTCACATTTATTTGATTCTCATATAACACTAAATCACCCACTAAGAATGATCGTTCAATTACCTTATGATTATACTTCTTCTGAAGTGATTTATGATAAGCCTTTATATGTTCCTAAGCATTTATTCATTGTTCATCCAAAATTTCTAATTCTTGTAATCATTGTTCTTGAAATGCATCTTTGTCAATTATCCAATGAAATGAAACACGTAAAGAAGGTATTCCCAATTCCAAAGGCATAATAGCATCAGTACCATAGACAAGATTACAAGGAGAAGTACCTGTGACAGTACTAACACTATTCCTATAAGCCCATAAAGCATAGGTAAGTTGGGTATGCCAATATTTTGCATGCTTATTAATTGTTTTCCTTAGAATTTGTTCAATGAATTTATTTTATGCTTCAACTTGACCATTATATTGAGGATAATAGGGATTTGAAAATCTATGTTGAATTTGATATTTATCCAAGAATTTTGTGACTTCTTTATTCTTGAAAGAGGTACCATTATCCGAAACTATCATCGAAGGAATACCAAATCGTGTTATAATATTGTTAAGAATGAAACCACAAATAACATCCACAGTAGTTGAACAAAGAGGGACAACTTCCACCCAATTTGTAAAGTAGTCTATATCCATCAAGATGTACGTATGTCCTTGAGAAGAAGCCAATGATATTTTTCTGATAAGATCAAAACCCAAAGTACTAAAAGGCCATGGAGCAACTTGATTACGAAGCTCACCAGTAGGAGCATGAATCAAATTACTATGTTGCTGACATTGAGGAAACTTCTTAACAAACATGAAAGAATCTTTCTCTATTATTTGCCAATAATATCCCACTCTAAGAAGTATATTGACTAAATATTTTCCACCAAAATTTCCCCCACAAGAACCAAAATGAGATTCTGCCAAATCTATTGGAATTTTGGTTCTACCAAGACATCATGAGAGAATTTATAAAGTGTATCTCCTAAAATGATATAATGTGCTGCAATATTCCTAATATGATTATGCATGTTCCTTGTTGCCGATTTAGGAAAAGTACCATCTTTCAAAAAATGAAGATATGAGAATACCATTCATCCAAATGAAAATTGAAACAATCAGAGGTAACCTCATTGGAAGTCGCAGGGTTTTTAAGAGTATGTATAGTAAATTGAAAGTCTTCAGCATTATTCTCAAGACAAACCAAAGAAGCTACACTTTCCATGGCGTCTGCATGTTGATTAGCTTTCCTAGGTAAAGTTTGAATTGTATAAGAAGAGAATTGTGAAAGAACATCAAGAGCCAAATCTCTATATTGTGTCATTTTATCATTCTTAGTCTGATAACCTAGTTTAATCTATTCCACAATCAATTGCAAATCTCCATAAATTTCCAAGTTTTTAATGTTAAGGGATGAAGCTTCTCGTAAGCCAGCTATAAGATCTTCATACTTCGTAATATTGTTAGTACAAGGAAAAGTCAATTTATATGACTTAGGGATCAATTTTTTTGTAGGAGGGATCAAGATAATACCAACACCAGAACCTGTATTACATCTAGATATGTCGAAATATAATTCCCAAACATCATCCTGTTTAATAGCTAGAATGTTTTCATTGGGGAATTCTATTGAAGTAAAGGATGTATCAGAGTGAGGACAAGGAGCTTTAGCCAAATAATATGTTAAAGCTTGTCCTTTAATTGAATTTTGAGAAATGAAATTAAGATCAAATTTCATAAGTAACACCACCCACTTTGCAAGATGGCCAGAGAGATCAATTTTTGAGAAAAGATGTTTTAAAGGATCAAATTTAACAATCACATTGACTTCAACATTTAATAGATAATGCATGAGTTTCTGACAAGCATAAAATAAAGCTAAGCATTGTTTTTACAAATCTGTATATCTTGTTTCATAATCAATTAAAGTCCAACTAATGTAGTACAAAAGTCTTTCCTTACCTTCACTATCATGCTGAGCCAACAACGCACTCACCACATTCGAAGTGGCTGAAGTTTACAGATAAAAGAGTTTATCAAATTGACTAGGGTGAAAACTAGGAGGATTGGCAAGATACTCCTTAAATTTCTCAAAGGATTGTTTACACTCCCCATTCCAAGAGAAAGTGGTATCCTTTCTAAGCATGGAAGTAAAAGGAACAGTTCTATCAGTGAAGTTGGAAACAAAGCGACGAATAGCTTGAATTTTTCCTTGAAAAATTCATAAGTGAGAAATGTTCTTAGGAGGAGGCATATTAAAAATAGCATCAATATTTTCAGTATCTACCTCTATGCCTTTCTTAGAGATTATAAACCCCAATAATTTACCCAAATCAACTCCAAAGGCACATTTCTTAGGATTCAATCTCATATTGTAACTTCTAATCCTTTCAAATATTTTTCGTAAAATACTAACATGACCTCCTCTTTGTATATATTTTTCCAAGATATCATCCACATAATCCTCAAGAATCTTATGAATGTAATCATGAAAAATCAAAGTCATGGCTCCCTGTTAAGTTTCTCCCACATTTCTGAATCCAAAAGACATCATGACCCAAAAACATATTCCCCAAGGTGTTATAAATGCGGTCTTAAGTTGATCTTCAATAGGAATAAAGATTTGATTATAGCCCAAAAAACCATCCATGAAAGATAATAGAGCATGACCCGCCGTTGAATCCACTATCATATCAATATTAGGTAACGGGAAATCATCTTTTAAGGATACCTTATTTAAATCTCAGAATTTAGTACACATTATTATCTTATTTTCTCCTTTTGAAATGGCCATAATGTTTGAAATCTAATCTGAGTAATCAATAGAGCAGATGAATCCAACAACCAATAATTTTTTTATTTCAGCCTTAACTAATAAGGCAATTCCTGGATTTATCTTTCAGATTTTCAGCTTCACAGGTTTAGCATTTGGTTTGAGAACAGTATTGTGAGTAAAAATCTTAGGATCTATACCTGACATATCTAAATATGTCCAAGAAAAAATATCCTTAAATTCAAGTAAAAGGGAAACCAACTGTTCATGTTCATCTTGATTCAAACACTTCCCAATTTTTATCATCTTCTCAAAGTCATTTGCATCCACATGAACCTCAATAGTCTCAGTTATTAGCAAATAACTTTGTATCAGAGAATCCATTGGTAAAGGAGAAATATCCTATTCATCATGTTCTCCAAAATAAGCTTTTGTATTTAGACAATAGGGCTTCCTTATTTTATGATGAAACATAGGTAGATCCTCATAAGATCCTAAAAAATCCGCTAAGGCTTCATCTTCAGGAAAAACATCCAAGATAGGTTTTTGATCCATGTCGAGGAGGAGCGAGTTAACCAAATTAAAATGTCCACCACATATATGATTAACATTCAGAGGAGAAGATGATGGTTGTTTGTAAGGATTGAACCCCAATCCATATGTATAGTCATAAATTTCATTGTCCAAAGGTACTTGTATACCTTGTTCGTATTTACCACATCCTTTCCCATAAAATCCTGATTTCTTGAGAAGATGATAACCAAAACCATATCTATCAGCCATATTAGATTGAGTCAAAGGAGCCGCATATGTCATAATGTCATAGCAATTAGGTTTTATTGTTTTAATTATTTCATCAATCGAGGCAGCAACAAAGTTACTTTTTAATTCCCCAGAAAGTGGGGAAGGAGTAAAAACTTGTTTTTCAAACCCACTTTGTGGTTTCATGAATTCCAAATCAAAAACTTTATATTCACCAAAAAAGAAGGATTAAAGTCCGATGTTCCCTAATTATCCCTAGTAAAAGAAGAAGATGGAGCTTTAGTTTTTTTACTCTTATATGACCTTTTAGGTTCTTTACTTGGTTGGAGAGGTTTAGAAATTTTAGCATATTCCACATTTAAGCAAGGATTCAGTGCATAATCCGCATGTAGCCTATACATCAAATTATTATAAATTAACCTAAACTTGTGATGAAGAGTAGAAGGAACTACATGCATAGTATGTAACCAAGGTCTACCTAAAAGAAGGTTATAATTGAGAGGTCTAGGTATAACATGAATAGGTGTATTGAGAATAATCGAACCAACCTTAACAGGTAGCGTAATAATGCCCAAAGTTATCTTTGCAATATTATCAAATCCACGAATAGGGAAATTATCAAGTTGAATAGTTGTAAGATCAACCTTAATTTCCTTAAGCATATCCATGCTAAAAACATCAAGCCCATATCCATTGTCAATTAATTTTCTACGAATGATACTCCGATTAATAGAAACAACAACCACAAGAGCATCATATTGATTCTGTACATCAATAGAAGGAAAATCATCATCGGTAAACACAATAGGAGGTATAGAAGGCATAGTATGCATGCACTCCAAAAAGGAACTAATATTCTCTTGGTTAGGAGGCAAAGAAGGAAGGGTAGATAAACCCTTTTGTAATGCCTCATGATATGTCGAGGAAGTTTGAAGAAATTCCCATAATGATATCTTAGCGAGAGTAGCACGTAATTGTTCAAATAAGTCATACTCCTTAAAGGAAGATGGCAACTTAGGTGCTTGAAAAAACATATGTTGAGAAGGAGGTAAAGAAACCAGAATAGTAGGCTAAGGGTTATTCCGTGTGCGATAAGCATGTGAAACAGAGTCCGTGTTATCAAAGAAATCCAAAGGATCTCTAGGTTTACCCTTAATTTTTATTCGAGGACATCATTTTACCATCAACAAAGGTTTAGGATATAACATTATAGGTGCATAAATGTTGCAAATAATGGAACATGAAGGTAACCATGCACACACCCTATGGTAAAGGTCAATTGAAGAGGTTGTAGAGGAGGATGAAATAGGAATAGGATCAATGGAGTTCCTATTCAAACAATTTTTATCCTCACTTCCATGTACCTCATTAGGGGATCTATCCTCTTTTGAAATAAAATCCTCATCAAAGTATTCCAAACAAAAATATACATGTTGAACACAAAGTAGCACTACAAGCATGAAAAATGTAAATGTTTTTGTATTTTTAAAGATTTTTTGTGATTTATTTTATTTTATTTTTGAAATATAAATGCAAGAGCATAAAATAAATCTACTTTTATATGTATGTAAGATCTAACATAAAATGCAAATCTAACACCAAAAAGAAAGAGTTGTTGTAAACGGGTTCACCAAAACATATGGTGGAGAAACATGGATAGGGTTTAGAACAATGGTGGTTTGCACATAAAAGAGACCCTATGTCGGTATTAACCACATACATTTAATTATAATGATAAGGAATATAAATATGGAAATGTTTGCAAAGAATAATGAAATGACATACATACCTCATAACATAGTAGATATGGAAATGCCTGTTTTTTGGTGTCTATATTGAGTTTCTAGAAATTCTACAACCGGATCTAGAATAGAAACAGAAAGATGGAAAAACCCATAAATATTTTTCTTTTCTGAGCTAGGTCGACCTTGACCCAAATTTGGGGGTGCAATTGTGCCCCTTTATGTTGATCTTGACCTGCACTGCTCCGATGGAAATTCTGTTCATGGATCCTGAAATTTAGCCAAAAAGGGTATCCAAATCTTCTCTGCAACTCTTGAAACAACGACTGTAGATATCTGAAAATAGTGTTTTGGGGTGGCTATATAGGGTTTTGCCTTAGTCAAATGCGCATTTTGGTGATTTCCACCTCCACAAATAGCTAGATGTAATAGAATATGTGTGTTTGTTGCTCGTAGGAAGAGCTTTGAATGTGTAATGCCAATATCTAATCCTCTAGATCGAAACCCTAGCATGAATTGAAATGAGCAAGAAATGCATAGATTTAAATATGATAAATAAATCATACCAAGCCCCCAAGGCTAAAGTACTCCTACCAAAATCACAATCCGTAGTTGCTACCCCATGATTGTATCTTTTGAATGCTTGAATGTTGAAAATAGTAGATAAAGAAGAAGGAAGGATTGAAGAACTCTTTCTTGTTCTAATGAATGTCCATAATAACTTGTCTAAAAAATGTGTACTTGCATCAAGGAATCATCATATCTTGTCCTCCTACATCATCCTCTTGCATTCTTGCATCATCATCTCATCATCATGTCAAATCATTATCTCATGTCATGTCATGATCATATATCAAATGAAGGCAAAAGAGAGTTCTTATATAGAGATTTCAAGGTAACCCTTCTAGGGAAATGTGAGGGCCCCAACTTCAAATTTCACCTCTAATTATGGTCCAATAAATATATCCAACTAAGGAGGAAATGCATTAATTAAATTTTGAATAAAAAACCTTCCGCATTCGGATCCAGGGGCCAATTTTGAATTTGGGGCCCCGCTATGATCCAAACTTGAAAGCGGGAACCAAAACTTGACAAAGGTCAAGGTCAAACCTGAAAAAGGTCAAGGTCATACTCGACCCTGACCTAGGTCAAGGTTGACCTCAACCCTGACTTGAGGTTTTAGGCTACTCAACTTAGAGTGCCAGTGAAGTTTCCAATTCGGCTAGAGACCTAGAATGATGGGAAAATAGAACAGTGTTGGAAAATTGTACAGGGGCTTAGAAGAGATGTGATGAAGGCTAGAAGGACTAGTACATAGGTCCTACCTAGAGAATAGGGCCATTAAGAAGGAAATCAAGGAGAATCCTTAGGATCCTAACCCTAATTTCACCTATAAATGAAGAATTACCAAGTGCAGATGCATCCTAAATGCAAATCTATCATGTAGATGCACTAAATGAGGGTGCTAAACCTACCAAGATGGAAGTGCTTCCATTTTAAGATGATACAAAAGTGATTGAATGTTTTTAGTTAGGACTCCTAGGGGGTTAGCTTCATCCTTATCTTTTTGTAGTCTCAATACATCATAATCATGGGGAAGCTTGACCCCTATTTGAGCTAAGGTTAAGAAGTACCTTTCCTTGTCCTTATCTAACACTTTTCCATGAGTTTTTGGAATAAAGGATCTTGTTGCGCTCTTTAAATCTTCTCCTTTGTGATATTTTCATTGTGATTTTGGTTATTAGCATTATCCCAATCATTATCCATGTTTTCTTGATTGGTTGATATTTTTTCTTCTAGCAAGTTAGTCTCAACTTTATGTGTTTGACTCGTGGATGATTCAGATTTATTCTTGTGTTGAGGTGGTATTTATTTTTGAGATTTTTCTTATCTTAATGTATCCTTGTTACTAAATATTTCAAAATGATAAGATCTTGTTCTTGTTGATGGAATGAAACTTGATTAAGGATAACCTCCCTTGAATTGGATTGCTTTGAAATGAATGAACTTTGATGTGATATTCAGATTGAGGTTTGACCAAAAAGTGAGAATTAGATGCTCCAATTATGATTGATCCAATTGGAATGTGTCAAGGAAAATTGAACCTAATATGAAAAGATCTATTCCTATGATACCAACTTGAAGTTATCTTTGATTCCTTAGTTCTAGATGAAGGATTTGGAACCCTTGATAATGAAATTTGAATATCTAAGACAAGAGATAATTTTGACACTATTATCACAAGGTTTTGATGAAATTGAAACACTTTTAAATACCCAACTTGGATTGACAGATGATTGATCAGATAATGAGCTATTGTTCTGACTAAAAAGGGTATAACCCCAAAAAGGATGCTCAGAACAAGTTTCAAAATTGGTCCAAGAAGTGTGGAGATACTCTCTATTTCAAATGTGGGGCTCCATGTGCTAGATTTTAGAGACCATATGCGAGGTTTTACTGCTCAAATATGAGGTTTTACTGACCATATATGACATTTTGCAGATCATATGAGAAGTTTGACAGACCAAATACACAAAACTACCTAGATTTTGAAGAATTGGAGTAGAATTGCTGATTATTTAGTGTTTTGAGTTCAAGTGGATGAATTATTCCATCTTTTAGGAATATGAAAACACAATAAACACACTTAAACACTTGTCTAGATCAAACTTATCTACAACATAAAGTGTACGTTCTCAAATTATTTTCACAGGTCTACCACAATAAGAACACTTCAAGCATGCTACCTAAGGTCAAATTTGAATTTACATGGATGAATTAGGTAGGATTACTACTTTAACAAGGATATAGTCAAGATTATGTTCAAAGAGATTTTATTTTACCTCTCTTTTGAGAGCTTCCCACAAACATCAGGGATATCTCACACAATCAGTGAGGAATACTTGAGGAAGACTATTACATTTCTCTTTGTCCTTCACCCCATTAAGGATGAAAGCATTTAATTTTATAGTGGGTTGGATAACCATGGATAATATAGTTTTGTATCCCACTTTGGGTCATACCTCTCACCGTCCTCATTAAGGAAAAAATTGGTACGCAAGCCCACTATGGTTCAAAAGTAAATGCACTATTTGAAAGCAAATTGAGGCCAAGATAATTTTGGTATTTTGATCACCTTAAGAAAGGTGAGAGATTATCCCTATTATCTTGATTCTCCAAGTACCACAAACCCATGATTCTTTCTTAGACATTTTCTATTTAAATGTAATTCAATTAGGTATCCTAATTAGATTATGTGCTTGAAATTAATTTGCCAAAATAATTGAAAGGTACACGAAAAATTAACAGTTTATTATGTGTACCTTGTTCAAAGTTATGTGCATTTTTTAGGATTGTTATTGTTTATTATATGTTATCTTGGCAATCGTTCGAGCTCCTTAGCATTCAAGTCTCTCATGAATAGTCTAACACCAAATGAACAAAGTGAAGGAAAATTGAAAACAAATACACCTTGATTGACAACTTTGAAATGAGAAGTACTTAAGCTAAGGACAAAAATTTATCTTGATACAACTTAAGGATTTTGATGCAATGTTCATAATATTTAACTTATTCTTCTAACTTTTCCAACATGTTTTCATAATTGACCTTCTTTGCATATTTGTCTAACATTTTAGACTCTTTTTCTTGATAACAATAAAGTATTTTAAACGTGGCTTTTTGAACTTTCTTAAATTGGACCATATTTAAAGAGGAGAGTCATTGAGATGGATAAATGTGGTATCGTAAAAATCTTGATAAAGATCCACAAACTTCCAATACTTATTTTGAGCTTGAGATTTATCCTCCAAGATTTTTGATTCGATGACTAATTGTGTTTTTTTGCCCCTTTGTATAATATTCTCACCTCTTCATCTTAGAAATGGTTAGGTAATCTAAATGTAGCTTTCCAAATTTCCCTCCATTTTATCCCCTTACTCATTTGGGATTCATCAAAAAAATCAATTGGATCTCAAATTACCAAATCATATAACAATTTCTATTGTTTCCTATCATAAATCAAATGCTACAAAACATATACCAAATGAGATGGAACAAAGACCAAATGAGATGTCACAGCTCGATTGAATAAGATGGAACATCGACAGAATGAGATGAAGAACTAACCAAATGAGATGTAGAACTGACCAAATGAGATGCAGAACTAATTAAATGCGATCTAGAATTGATTAAATGAGATACTTCATGAATCAAATGAGATAAAACACAATCAAATGACCGAATTTATGAACTAAAGAAGACAATCAATCAGTTCAAATGCAAGGTTCTTAAGCCCAAATGCAAGATACTTTGGTCCAAATACGAGGTTCTTCTTCTCAGATGCGAGGTTCTTTGGTTCATATACAATGCACATTCATTGAGATGCGAGGTTATGCAATCTTGTAAAGATCTATAGGGAAAAAAGATGCAAAAACACTCAAATTATAATTTTTGAATGTGAGGTCTTGTCCCATGGTGGGTGCCATTTGTAGTATGTATGTAGAATCTACACACAATCTCAATGAAACATTAGTAACAAGTTAATCAAACCAATTTGAAGATGAAATAAGACTAAATTTTTTGAAATAAAAACCTATTGAGGGTCTCATTGCTCTCTATTTCCAAGGAATATTTCTCCCAGTTGCATTAGAGATCATAGTGACAACTTGAGAAAACAAGAATGATTTATGATGAATGAGATTAAGCTAAATGATGCACAATTTTGATCTAAAATGTAAGATAATGAAGTACTTCTAGCTAAATGCATTACAAAACCAAATTGCCATTGTAACACTACTCAAAATGAATGCTAAGAATGCTAAATGAATGTACAATTAAATATAATGCAATTTCTAGATGAATGATGGATATGCAAATGAGCATTGGGTGATCCCACAATAGTGGGTTACACTTTTTTGCGTAAACGGACATTGAAGTCTACATTTTGAAAAATACTTTCAAATTCAGATGCATATTGTCATTAAAATGTTTGAAATCAGAAGATGAAGTAAACTAAAGTATTTTAGGATTTTTTGTCTAGATTCTAAATATATTTTTATCTTTTTTTTTTGAATTAATTTGAATGGTTTTGTTTTTCTCCCACGAAAACTGCTATATTGCTGAAAAAGTCATTTTCAAAAAGTTACATTGACTTCATAGAGCATAATTTTTTTTCTAAAATAGATATCAATACGATTCTTTTGAATTTGGTTTTGTAAAATCCATACAGAGGGAATGCAATTTGTTTGACAACATTATCTTGATTATTGCATATTTTATGAATGTTTGAAGTAGAGTAAACTGTAATTTTGACATACCTTGACTGCATAGCTTATAACTTGTGTATTTATCAAAATTCAAAATTTTTTTTTGATAGAAAGTAGACTCAAAGCTGGAGGGCACTGTTATTTTTAATTTTTTTCTCTTTCCTACTATTTTTCATTGAATGTCGAACTTGGAGTTTTATAATGGATAAAAAAACTACATTTGATGCACGTCAAAAAACATAGACCTAATTAATTCAAAAATTTTCAAATCTATATTTGTTGGAAAGCTCGCTCAGAGTTATTGTGCTATGCAAAAGGATGTCTCCCTATTCATCCATTTGAGCCCCGCGCTTGAGCTCCAAAGCCATGAAAATTGCATATTTTGGTTAGCCTCTGCAAATGGCCTCTAATCAGAGGGTTTCGATAGAAACTACTTTCTATCGAAAGTAATTTCATGATTTGACTTACTTTTAGTACTTTTGAAAGCAATTTAGTACTTTCAATCGAAAGTAACTTACGATCGAAAGTAACTTACGATTGAAAGTACTACTTTTTGGTACTTTCGATCATAAGTTACTCACTTACGATCGAAAGTATTTGTCAATTCTAATCGAAAGTAAGTTTTAATTTTTCTTTGGTCGCACTTTTTGGGGTGAATTCCTTCCTCCAAAAAAGTGTAACCCACTATTGTGGGTTCACCCCTATATGTGAATGGTTGAATGCTAGTGGATGATTATGCACTAAGTAATGCCTCTTATTTATAGTACTTCTCAAGGGGTTGGGGGTGAGATTGATTGACCATGATCAACGCATGGTTAGAGTTAAGGTTAGATGATGTGTCCAAGTTTAATGCTCAAGATTATATGTGGAGATTGGATGATAGGGATTGCAAAGGCTTTGAGTGATCTATGTGATCCTATCCCTTGTCTCTCATTGGTTGATTTTGTTTTGTCTTGTAGTGGTAGGTGAGATATTTTAGGAGGGATTTTATTTAAAATAATTAATTAAATTAGCCATGTGTGATGGGTGAATAGGTTGGATTCAATTAATTAGAGATGACTATATAATCAAACATTTAAATTCAATTACATAGTTAGTGGCTTTTTAATTTAATTAATCCAAATGACTTGAATTTAATTGATTTTAGTGATTTTTTCTCTTGAGCATTTTTATGCATATACAAATATAAGTAATTTTGATTTCCACTCATGGTTGCTGCATCCATGATGATGTATAAAAATTCAATGTAACCCTAATCACCAATATTGTACATGATAATCACTATTGAGTTCATGAATACAACTTAAATGTAACCCTACTCGGTTGTGTTGCTCATGATAATCACTATTGAGTTCTCAAGTCTATTCTACTCATTAGCTACATTTGCACTCTATTTTGACTAGTTATCCTACCATCTTCTAGATTCACTCAAAAAATAACATACTTGTGGAAATAATAATAATTTGAGCTAGTACAATTTTTTTTTCAAAGTTTTGGCGTGAGCAATTTTCTCCCTCTTAGATGTTTTTTCTTTTAGAGATGCATCTTCTAGATTTTCTTCTTTCTCTAACTCTAGAGTTCCTTTCAAAGTTGTTTCATTTGCATTCCCCAACCTCTCAAATTGTCTTGAGCTTTGATTATTTTCTTTAAAGAAGAGGGGACTAATCTATTTATGCACTACACATGGGTTTGAAGTGAACCCATTAACTCATCCTTTCACAAAATTTTTGGTATCTTCTATTATGATGTCTGTAAATTTTATGGGTGGGTATAAAATCTATAATTTGACTAACTTTACTTTGTCATTCCATTTGTAGGAGTTCTGAAGAATCTCTTATACCTTGTTTGAGTACTTAGTTGTTGCTATTATGACAATGGTGGCTTCTATAATTTTGCCCTTACTAATACTTGGAACTTTTCCATCTTCCCCCTAGTCTCCTTCAATTAGATCTTTTGAAAAATGGTGAGGGTTGTTTAAATATTTTGTTTGACCACAAATTTTTTTATTATTATCAAATATGAGAAATTGCTAGCAGCTTTAATGTCTATTATAGTCTGTTAGAAACATAAAATAAAATTTTAATAACTAGAAATATAATTCCCAATGTTAATGTTTGTAGCTTCAGCCGTAGGATCATTAGAATATATATAATACATGTTGATTAATAATAATATAATATATATGTTATATTATTATTAATCATATGAAATTTAATATTCAATATTATATTATTATATTATTCTTAATTAATAATTGATTGATGAAACATTATAAGATTGATTAAATTATAATTAATGGGAAGAGGCATGTCCTTTCTTATAGATAATAACGAATAGACATGTCCCATGAAGGGACATGTCTCTCCTTGTCTCATTCCCAATATAAATGAAAGAGAGATTGTTGCATTTGGTAAACACATACATAGAGTGCTATTACATTTGCAGCTATCCTAAAAATCTTAACATGGTATCAGAGCCAGACTGCAAATGTAAGTGAGTAGTTTGTTGATGATGAATGTGTGACTGTCTCATAAAATACAGTATCGGTAAAGGGACCATATCTCACAAAGAAATTGTTGGATTTTTTTGAATTTCAGATATGTTAGGGAAAAACAAATTGTGTAGAATCCCACTGGAGCGATTGGAGATATAGTATGAGGTTCAAAAGTTATGACAGACTGTGTACGGGTCTATGTGAAATTCCTGAAAGTGGCTTTCATTAAAGAGATATATTAATTTGTTATGATCATGGTCAAGCATTAAGAAAGAAGAATGTATTAAAGGAAGTGTGTCTCTTTATAGAAAAAAAAAAGAATTAATTATAGAGTTTCAACTCTCTTGGAGAAATCAAGTCATTTAACAAGAAGACATGAGTATTGTTAAACAATATAAGAGTGGGAATTCTACATTATGGGGGGAATAATAACCAATGTTACATTTCCATTTAATCATCCACTCTAGGTTGTCGCTCTACATGAAGGTCATCAACATGGCTAGCACGAATAACATTATGATATCCTGCAGTGTGTCCTCCACAAACAACTTCAAAATTTGATGAGAGTTGATATTTCCTATATGGGCTCACCTTACAATAGGAAATATTTGAAACTTAAGATAAGTATTCCATGTTTTATTAATGCACATGAATTATTGAGTTTGAAATTTATATATATTATATTGGCTAATAAAATCTTGTATGCTTCTATCTTTGGTATTTCAGTATGAGATAGTTTAGTTTATAAGCTATTTGTAATCTCTTTCTAACATACCTTCAGGACAAAAGCACAAGAAATTGTTTTCAGAGGGAGTTTGAATCTTCAGAGGTAACTTTGGACGAGGAACTAAGAGGATTGATATCAGACTTAGAGGGAGTCTGACAGTTCAGCTTAAGCAATCTTGGATGATCAACAGATTAATATCTTCTCAATGAGTTCTTCTCTATGAGAGAAGTTTGAGGTGAAATCCCTTGTTTTCACCCTCTGTGTTGAGTCATGATGGATTTCATGTGTGTGACTCCATATTTATAATGGGCCTGCCCCTATGTACATCATGAAGAAGTGACGACTTCCAAATGATCATCACTTGTATTTGTAAGGGTTATTGAAAGGTGACGATCTTACAATAACTTGACCTTCTATTGTGATAGACATCTTGTGATGGCTGAAACAGATCATAATAGATAGAACTTGTGGATAGAATCGTCAATTGAGGCAATCCACATTAAAGCTCATGAGTTTGAGGATAGAATCTCTGATGGAGGTAATCCACACGAGAGCTTGTGGATAGAATCACCGAAGGAGGCAATCCACTTGAGAGCTTGTAGATAGAATCATCGATGGAGGCAATCCACCTGAGAGCTTGTGGATAGAATTGTCGATGGAGGCAATCCACATCTTGAGACTATTTTTCTATTGACTACATCATGAAGATTATGCTTTTATTCCTTACATCATATGATTGATGTTATCAAGTGTCATATAAGTGTTGACATTGCATTGATTTATCCTCCCTAGCTAAGAGGGAGTGTTGATGTTTTGTATAGCTATGGTGAGGGTCATAAGTGTTGACACATGAGACTACTACACATTCTATTTGATCATCCTCCCTAGCTAAGAGGGAGTGTTAATGCTGGTGTATGATCATTAGAATATATATAAAACATGTTGATTAATAATAATATAATATATATGTTATATTATTATTAATCACATGAAATTTAATATTTAATATTAAATTATTATATTATTCTTAATTAATAATTGATTGATGAAACATTATAAGATTGAAACATTATAATTTGTTTCCTCTTAATTTTCTCCAAAAAAAAAAAATTGTTGTTAAAATTTTCCTAAATGAATAAACTTTAGTAAAAATTGCAATATAGGATGTCTCTAGATTCAAGAAATCTTGGGCAAGAATAAAGTACATACATAAGATTATTTATTTCCAACACTTTCTTGTTTTCCTCCTCCCCATGTTTACATAAGATATATTAAACCAATGCAAATGTTTGTGGTGTTTTTTCCATTTTCCATGAAACAAGATCATATTGGTGATCCAATCCAACTATTAGAAATTAAATTAGAAATGTTTTGAACATGCAACATGTATCATATCTAAATGATGGTTTAAGCCTTATATATGAAGGAATGCAAGATGGCTCCAGCCATTACTACTTTAATATATATTTTTAAAAAATTAGAAAAAATGTTTTTTATTAATATCTAAAAATTTGTATAAAATATTTATAAATAAATTATTTAAAAAATTATTATCAACAATAGCTCCAATAACACTCTCTCTAGAAGTATTGAGTACATTCATTTTTTAAATATACTTTCTAATGTTGTTATATCATTTCTTCTAATTAGTTCTATTGTGTTTCAACTCCCTTCGATTCTCTCCCATAGCTTAGCATAGTGACATCATGCTTCTCATACTATCCCATCACATAATCAAAATGTTACAAGACACACCATAGTTTTGAAGTAGTAGTCTACATAAGATATAGCATATGTAGCATATGGATCATTAAGAATTACATGATAAACGCTTTAATAGAGAAGTTACAAATAAAAAAACTAAACTATAATATGAAGAATCAACATCTAGGGTTTCACCCTTAGATCCAAACCACATATTTTTATCACCTGCACTTAATGTAGACTACTTAGTAGACAATTTGGTTCCATACATGTTTAATTCACAAGAAATTAAAGTAGGTAGGCATAATACATTAAAATGAGCATTTCAACACACATGACCATTGCCAAAGTGATAGTCATATATTCAAATAAAACCCATTTTATTCATTTGCTTGAGAACAACATAAAACTCAAATGCAGAGTAGATATAATATTTGCAGCAATTCCACACTTCAAAACAAACATAAATCTATTTCTATAATAGATTTATTCATAGATCTGGTAATCAGAAGAGATGGTGATGCTTCTTGCCAAGAGCTTCCTCAGTTTCTTTCTTGTCTTCCTTCTTCTCATGGTGTTCATGGAATGCAAACCCACCACTGCCCACAGCAGCAGCTGCAGCAATCTCTTCCTCTATCTTGTGCCTATGAGCATGCTCTGGATCTTTCTTTGCTTGATGCTTCTCATACTATCATATCACATCACATAACCAAAACACTTATTTGTTACAAAGCATATAAATTCAAACATAAGTATCATTCAATTAGAATGAAAACCCTCCCCTCACATCTTTGATTTGAAATCAAAATATTTCAAAAACATCCTTCTGTATTTTAACCTTAATCCAAAACAAGATTGGAAGCCCTTCAATTCAGAACACAAAACCCTAAACACAATAGTTATAGCATATATTCAGTAGATTGGACGCCCTCTAAAGCTCCAAACCCTAAAAACAATAGTTTTAGCATATATTCAGTAGAATGGACGAATGGAAGTCCTCCAATAAAAATCTAAAACCCTAAAAGCAATTGAATGGACACCCTTCAATACCCTAAAAACAACAGTTTTAGCATATATTCAGTGTATATATATCAAATAAAGAAACAATACCAGTGCAAATCCTCCAGCAGCCATGGCGCCTAATTCACCAACATGCTCCAGGTGCTTGTGATGTTTTTCCTCCTTTATCACCTTCTCATACTTGTCTTCACCACCATACTCAACACTCGTTTGCTCTACATAAACGCTCTGCTCTCCATCAGGGCTCACCTCCTTCTCCTTCTTGTGGTGAAACAGATGATGATGGTGATGATGATCTTCAGACATCCTTGAAAAGTGAAAAGAAACTCCGGACAAATATGCAACTCAGAACACTGCAGACAGGGTGAAGGAACTGATGTATGTGTGGAGATACACATTGTATATATACAAGGAAGGACAGGCGCGTTGTAAGCGCGTAAGGTGGGTGTTCAAGATCATTTCCAATGAGATGAGATGAGATGGGACGAGGTAAGCCCGCCGATAAATTAGCCGAAATACCAGATGTGTGTTTGATGTTTTTCTGGTTTGGACACATGGAAGCTTTGCTCTCTAACTAATTCTTCGAAAATTGGATGAAGACTCAAATTTTAATGAATTTTTTTTTCATTTTACACGGTATTCTACAGTGTTAAAAGTTGGTGGGTTGTGTAGTTTTTTTTCAAAAATTATATAATTTTATATATCATAGAAAATTGTAAAAAAATATTAATATGATTTTTATGTTTTTTATTCTTTCAAGTAAGATTATTCTAATGCTTTTTTAATATTATATATATGTGTATGTGTGTGTATATGTAGGTTTTTGAGTTTTTCATTGCATTTATAGTTATTCTATTATTTTTATACATAATTATTATTAGTCTTAATAGTTTTTTTTTTGTAAGAGTAATGTGAATATAAAAATATAATAATATAATAATAATTTAGTGTCAATAGTTTTTTATTAATTTTGTAATGAGTTTAAGAGCAATATAAATATAAAATTCAAAAGGAATATATTATTATTATAATAATAATAATAATAATAATAATAATAATAATAATAGTAATAGTAATTTAATACTAATTACAAGATGGTAAGATAATAATTTTTTAAGTAGAACACACTTTCTCGTAAACCTAGAAAACCTGGAAATCGAGGCAAATGAATGGCCCAACAAAATTACATTCAAATTTGAAAGCATGTGGTGGATTGATGAGAAACTTGTTGACCATTTTCGAGTAATGGTGTAATGAATGATGGATTATTGGGATAGTTTGCTTTAGATTTATGAAAACATTACAATATTTGAAGACAAAGATCCAAGCTTGGAATAAGGTGTAGCATTGTAAATTGCCTCACTATGTAATTTCTTGTTTGTCTAGGCTCTATTTTAGTGTTCTTGGTCTTCCATGTTTAATATGCTTCATCCAACTCAATTTTGTATTTAATTATGGCTTCCTTTCACTAAATAGGACCTCAAGTCTCAATTTGAGGTCACATTGGGGGAGAAAGGTGCCTAGGGTGCTCCACTCTTGGGAGAGGATCTACAAGGGAAGCCCAATCCTTGATGATCATGCCCAAATTGAACCCGCTCAAGAGTTACATTATTTTAGTGGGATTTTTAAACCCACATTGGATTCATCAAGTTTTACCTTCCACAATGTTGAGAGTGATATGGAAACAAGCTACTCTCGTTCATTTGAACATATCTTAGTTCCAAATAAAGCTCTCAACTTTTGCATTTCCAAGTTCTAAGGAAAAAGATCAAGCATCAAGCCATTGAAGACAATGGGTAGTTTAAAAATGTAAGCATTTGTGAAGGCATCTATGATCTAAGATTGTATCCTAAAGTCAACATCAAGTCAACTTCAAGCATCTTCATGAGTTCAAGAAGGTTTATGTAGGTATAAGACTTACATTTTTTAGATATAGCCTCTACTATACTTCAACATGCTCCCAATTACATTTCATATTTTTTCAATTTAAGTTTGATTTTTCAGCTAGGGTTTGACTTAGATAAACCCTTTCTACATAATATTTTTCTTCTTTTCAGTGTGCAGGTATAGGTGATGGATATACAGAAAAATCTATAAATAGATCAGCTGAAAAGCTAAAGTTTGCAACTCATCAAAACTAAAATATTGATAGAAGGTGAAGTAGGGCACCCCAGTCCCTCTATTTTAGCCCCAGACTTAGATCATGGGTCAATTAAAGTCTTCTATTACCAAATCTTTACTAGAAACTATCTGTCGATTGTCAATATCCATGTACACACAAATAACCATCAATTCACTCTATTTGGTTATCGATATTGCATCTTTCATCCATAATTGCATAATCAAAACCTTCCATAATAGTGAAGGATCATTGCATCCACCTAGTGCTTCCTCTGTCTTGAGGCCTAGTAGACCATCTTCCTTCCAATGTAAGAGGAGATAGGCCTAAGCTTCCTAGCTTGTCCACGCATATTAGTGAACCTTATTTACCACCTTACATTTTTGGCAAACCCAACGCATCTTACAACTTTTTTAAATCTAATTTGGATGTCTAGATATATTTTGTATGTATATTACACTTTATGCATTTAGAGATTCAAACTTATTTAATTTTATGCAATGTTTAAATAGTCAATTTATTAAGAATTTGTATTGTTTAGACATTTCCTTAATTTATAGCATTATGCACGAGTTTTATGACCTTGAGCCCTACATCTAACATCCTCACGAGAAGAATTTATAGACTTATCACTTCCCTTTAGAGTTTAGAGCTTGATTAAACTAGCATTTACCATGGGAATTTAGGTGATACCTCTATGCCAACACATGAAATACCTAACATTTTTGAAAACTAATCTCCTCATACTTCTCATGATGGATATGAATCCATAACATGAGTGTCTCCTAGCCAAAATGAAAACCTTGTAAATGATTTGTGAAAGCTTGAACATTGGATGGGTCAAGAACTTTTGAATAGTGAGGCAATCCCCTTGATTGAAGGGTTGAGAAGGATGGTCCAAAATGATGAACATGTTGTTTATTTGTTCTCTTTCAGATCTCAAATTATTGATAGAAATATCATGTCTATGAAAAGTTGTGTTGAAGCTCTTAACCTTTCTAATCCTAATAATGACATTAAGAATTCTATTCCCATTCCAACATTCTTACCTAATGTTCTTACCTATACTCCACCTATCATAGCTACATCAACTCAACATATCAATTCTTCACATGTTTTTCTTCAAGGAATTTATAATCTTGTACTCATACCTCCTCTCGTGAGTGTTCCATGTATTTCCCAAATATCATCTATGCCTACTTACCACAATGTCCCACTTTCATATTCGAATGCTCAATCCATTCACATAATGTTTTAAATCTTTCACTTTCAAACATGTCAACTACTAATGTATCCACAAAAGCAACCATTGATAACCTTGTCCAAAGTGCCTCATCCTAACAATAACAAATAACATCCATAATCCAGTCCAAATACAATATCCATACTTGTGACATTGCTAGTCCACTTTTCCTATAAATCATTTGTTTCATTATCTCTTAATACATGTAAATACCTCACTTGGAAACATATAATAGAAAAGGTAATCCCTTGACTGATGTGAAAATAATTCAAACCTTGTGTAGTGAATTCTCATATAATCATATAATTAAGGCTAAATTGTTTGTTAGGACATTGAGAGATAAGTCCTTACAATGGTTTTATTCTTTACCCCCTATACTCTTTTGAAAAATAGCTAATACTTTCATTTAATCATTTTAAAATAATATCGGTCCTCAAAATTATTTAATTGATTTGATTCATTGTAAGCAAGGTTTTAAGGAAAGTGATGCAGAGCAACACTGCTAGAAGCCAAAAGTGAACCCAAGTGCTCAAATTGAGAAACTTTGATCCCTCACTGATCTTTCCCTCTACAAGGAAACAAACAAGTAAATATTCATATTTCCTAAAAACCAATAAATCTATTGGTTGAAATACTTAATTTAGGCTCTATGGGTATGAAATCACCCATTAGTTTGTGTTGCACACACCTCAAATCACTAAAACCAATACTGTCCTAGAAATCGTTGTAGCCTTTTCTAGGAGGTTTTCCTAAGAAAACTTTTTCTTTTACAAAGGTACTTGGAAAAATAAATTACAGAGTTAGTGTTAGAATAGTCCCAAGGGATAACTGAGAGGGGGCGGGGGTGAATCAGTTATCAGCTAGTTTAATTATTTGCTTTGCTTAGATACAATTAACATAAAATAAATGCACATTTAGATAACACAATAGAGAACACAACAATTTTGGTTACAGGGAAACCAAATAGGTAAAAACCCTGATGGGAATTAGCACCCACAAAGAACTGTACTTCAGTATAATTATCCTTGTTAAGAGATCTTGCAACCTTGTTAGGAGTTGTTCTTTACAATGTAATAAGTACAGAGACCTAGTTAAAGGTCAGACCCTTTTAGGAGTCTTTTACAAGTAACCTTGTTAGGGGGGAGGACTCACTGTCCAAAAGCTCACTGCTAAAATGATGAAGGCTACAACCTTCAGTAGAAAAGATATACACTATATCTCATAGATGAACTGTTAGAGTAGACCTGATGTCTTGATCAGTTCTAGTGTGTTGTATACTTCTACTTCTTCTTTACATAGATCTTTTCTTGATGAATGAAATGTCTCTACTTTCCCAAAACAATAGATATTCTGTCCTGCTCTTGTTCTTTCTTTATTCTTTTCATTCACACTTGGCGTTCATCAAATGAAATACTATAAGTATCTTTTCCAAAGGATGTGATCTTCATCGGCTCTAGGATTCCCTTCAATAATTCTTTAGTTGGCTACATCAACCATGCAACCTGATTAGGAACACACAATGCAAACTGAATAGACGCGACGCTTCACAAAGTCGGCTCCACCAAATTAACTCCAACTTCATGATTCTTATAGAACATGTTTGGCACCATTAGATAATTATCTTTAACTCATAACTAAACATGAATACAAACACACATATCCCAAAGATAGGTGCAACTCTTGAGAAATAATGTAATTACGTCGGCTCTTCACAAATAGTCTTCAATCTCTGTAACTGTCATAACTGATTAACTTAACTCTATTGAAACTTCATATTTGACTCGGCGTGAATGCACATAGCTTCTAGAACATGTATACACCATGGAAATGAGCACACATAGCTCCAAAACATTTGTACTAATAATTGCATATAGAACACTGTTGTATATTATATGTTGTCATCAATGACAAACATACAATCAATTATTTGCACAGAAGCAAATCTCAAACAATCTCCCCCTTTGACATTGATGGCAACATATGATATCATCAACTCAAAGTGTCTTCCTTCTTTTTACAATCTTCTCAATACCCTCATCAAAAGTTCCTCTTCACTACTGCTGCTCTGTATACTTCCCCAGAGTATATGCTCCCCCTTACTAATACTCCCCCTTTGAAATCAATGACAAAGGGTGTTAAACACCATTAAGCACAGGTACTACTCCAGAAGTAGAGTAGTCAACCATTTATCAGTCACCAAGGACTGATGTTCTTTCTGCAAGTTCTAATCAGACTCAAGAAAGGGAATTACTCCCAACTTCTCCCTGAGATACTCAAAAGCATATTTTGATAATGGCTTTGTAAAAATATCTGCTAATTGTTCTTTAGTGCTCACATAATCCAACTTTACTTCTCTGTTTGCAACTTTTTCTCTTAGAAAATGGTATTTGATCTCAATGTGTTTTGTCTTTGCATGCATTACAGGGTTCTTTGACATATTGATAGTACTAGTGTTGTCACAATGAATAACAATAGGATAATCAATCTGAATACCAAAGTCTTTAATCATCTATTTAATCCAAACCATTGTTGAACAATTCAATGTTGCTGCAACATACTCAGCTTCTGCTATTTATTGAGAGATACATTTTTGCTTTTTACTTGTCCAAGTGACCTATCTATCTCCAAGAAATATTGCTCCTCCTGATGTACTCTTTCTATCATCAACACAACCTGCCCAATCTGCATCTATGTACACATGAAAATGTATATTCTCTGAGTTAGGATACCATAAACCATAGTCAATAGTCCCTTTTAAGTATCTGAATATTATTTTTATTGCCATTAGGTGATTTTGCTTGGGTTCAGCTGCAAATCTTCCAACAATGCCAACTACATTAGAAATATCAGGTCTAGATTGAGTAAGATATA
>MU227294.1:946193-965279 GCA_018584345.1 Thuja plicata
TATATATATATATGTATACATATATGTATATATACCATGTGGTAGAAAGAAAGAAAGAAAGAAAGAAAGAAGGAAAATGGAGTCTTAAATATGTTTAGATGAGAAAACAATGGTTAAAGAGTCATTGCATCACATTTGGAGACATAAGAGTAAATTGATTGACCACTTAGCTAGAAATTTGTTAATTAGTTAACTAATTTGACTATTTAGTTAACTAGCTTGATTGATTGGTTAAGAAATTTACTAGATTAGCTAGCTAATTTGATTGACTATTTAGCTAACTTGGTTGATTAGTCAATTAGTCTGATTGATTGGCTAACTAACTTAATTGATAAGTTGAGTAATTTGATTTAGAGGTAACATGATCAATTGATTAGTCAACTAATTTGACATGCAACAACATGAAATGAAATATGGGCGAGGATGATTAACATTTAGTTATTTTAATTAAACATGTGAGTATGGATTAATTAGAAGCTAATTAATTAATTAGCTATGGAAGGTGGGATTAGTAAATTTATCAAAATAGTATAATTAGACACAAAGAAATTTCAAGGTCTTGTAATATTATAATGATAAATCATAGTAGATAAATATCAACATTATTAGGTTGGAATCATTGTGTCTACACTAGATGGAAAGCATGCAAGTCCAAGCATATAAATAAAACCTTAATTAGAAATGGAAAAGGAAACAACAAACTAGGTGAATGAAAGAGACATTAGGACAGATAAAAAGGGATTCAAATGGAATAAAAAATGAAAAATATATAAAGAATGGAGAGAAATGTGAGAGAAGCAGGCTGTAAGAAAATATATATAATTAGTGAGATAAACGTTTGTGACATTGTTCACAAGCCTTCAAAAAATATTGTAGAGCTTTTTACAAAAGCCACAACACTACTTCAAAAATCTATTTCTCCAAATATATCAATGCAAGAAACTAATTTCTTCCGAAAAAATAAATAGAAAGAATATGATAACTTCATTTTGTAAAATGAGGGGGGGGGGGGTACTTATAATTTTTTGCTAAAATTTTAGGAAAAGGAAAAGTAACAACATGGTATACAAGTAACAATGATTCTAAAGCACAGTAATGAAGGGCTGAATGTTTCTGTCCAAAACCTCAAAGCATTATATGCTTACTTAGAGATGAGCCTGCTGGAAAGAACAACAATAACAATTGATGATGTTGCTAAGAGCTCAGGCCCGAGCACTAGTACCCGCAGAAGTATAAAAAGGAAAGTTCCAGAAATTCCTAAAGAAATGAAAGAGCTGAAGGATTCCACTATCTTAATGGAAAATATGCAGAAAGAGGCTGAGGAAGCCTATGCAAAAATGCTTTAAGCTGGTTTCTTTGCTGGAAGGTTTGCTATTGTATTGCTGGAAGATGTGCTGGTAGCTATTTTTTTTGACAGTCTATTGTTTTTTGGGTTCGGGTTGGTTGCTTTGGTCCTGCTCTTTTGTTCGTAGCAGGCTTTCTATGTTTGGAAGGGCTGTTCTTGCTTATCTTTAGCTCTCTTTTGTACAAGGTTTCGACGTCCTTTCAAAACCTGATTTTACCTTAATAAAAAACAATGATCTTAAATGAAGATAATCTAAAGAGGGTTGGAAATATTATATGAATATGATAACTTAGGGAAAATTCAAGGCTAAGAAATACATGGGAAGGGGAGAAAATATGTGAGAAAAGACAAAAGAAAGATAATGATGAATCAAGGCTTAATAGGTGGTTAAAAGATCATAAACAAAGAAAAAATGAGAACAAGTGAATACTAATAGTAAAGGGAATTATAGAGTATGTAATTTATGTTATTAGAGAACCATAGAGCCAATCCACACTTGGGCTTGACTTAAGAGAACTTAAACCTCGCAATCCAACAATCTCATCTAAGTTGGTTATAAACACTATCGTGACAAATTCAAACACAAAGAAGGAAAAGGTGAAAAGATCTATGCTCTAAATTTTTTTCATATTATTCTCACACTTTACAAATTAGATCCATGCTTCATATTAAACATGCATTGCCCAAGTTCAAAACCAAAAAGCTTAGATTAAACCATTGTAAATTTGTAAATATTTTATCATGATTACATTCATGAACATAAATTTTGTATGTCTTTACAAATAGATTATACACGATATGAACAACAATATATTAAATTATTATTCTCAAAATCAAATACCCCAATACATTTATTTTATTCTTAAAACAATATTTCAATTTCAATCAACCAAACTCCAAGATTAATCCAAGTTTCAACATGAATAAATAAAATGTGAAATAGAAGTAATAAACATTTTCAACTATCATCTTTTTGTAGGGAATCCTAAATTCCAAGACTATTCCCCATGGCTTACAACTATACTCATTCTATCAATCATCTTTATAATAGCTTGATGCTTCCAACTCCAAGGCACTTTCATTTAAAACAAACATAATCTATTTATATTTCTGTAATAAATTACAAACATAATCTATTTCTATTTCTGTAATAGATTTATTCTTAGAACTGCAAATCAGAATAAATGGTGATGCTTCTTTTCATGGGCTTCCTCTTCTTATTTCTTGTCTCTCTTCTTCTCATGGTGTTCATGGAATGCAAAACCACCACTGCCCAGAGCAGCTGCAGCAGCGATCTCCTCCTCTATCTTGTGCCTGTGGGCATTCTCTGGATCTTTCTTTGCTCGGTGCTTCTCATACTATCACATCACAAAACCAGAATATTAGCTATAAAACACACAAATTTAGACATAAAAATGCTAGTTTGCATATACCCATTGAATATATATCAACACATCACATACTATCACATCAAATGCTATGGATCTTTCTTACTATCATATCAAATCAAGAACCCAAATGTTTATTTATTGCAAATCACACAAATTCAAACATGAAATAGTAATCTATTTTGTGATGAATAAAACCACTGACTTCACAAGTGCGATTTCACTAGAATGAAAAGCCTCAATCTTTAATTTGAAATCAAAATTCATAGACAAAATCCTTCAATCTTTTAACTTTAAACCCAAACAAAACCTTAACTTGACATATACTCAGTGTGTATATATCAAACAAAGTAAAAATACCAGTGCAAATCCTCCAGCAGCCACAGCGCCTAGTTCAGCAACATGCTCCAAATGCTTGTGGTGTTTTTCTCCCTTTCTCGCCTTCTCATACTTGTCTTCACCACCATACTCAGCGCCCACTTTCTCCTCTTTCTTGTAGTGAAAGCGATGATGATTATGCTCCTTAGACATCCTTCAAATGAAAATTATGGATATATACACAGAAACTACTTATATACGATATAAAATATCGATAATACACAACAAATACAATTACTCAAAACAAGGGCAGAACAATTTCGGAGAACTGGGTATTCCAAACAAGTGGTCTGATGAATATAGGGAGATATACAGTGTATATATAGCCCTATGGCAGTCGCGTGTGATGAAAGTAACCGCGTTTTGGAAGATGTCTTTGTGATAACAACGTCCATATTATTTAAATCTTTATTGACGTTGGATGAGATGAGAGAAGTTACTTACGCGGGGAAGGTAGGTTCGTTAGAACGTTACCTTGGAGATCATACCGGGTGCTTGAAATTCCACGCGCCTTGGTTCCCATGCACACTTTTGTTTTTCTTTTAGTTTTTCATTATTTTAAGGGACATGATAAATTATGTAAAATGCGAATGGTTGGTTTTTTAAGATTTTAGTAATGTTGATGATAGAATTGATGTGAGAGAGTCTAAATAAATATGCATTAAAAAGTGGAATATGGAGTGGAATATGGAGATTAAAGTTTTACATGTGATAAGATGATATTTATTTGATCATATTTTATGAAAGAGATATGAATTTGTCCTTTCAAGTTATATTATCATAATTGGAAATTTTGACTGACTTAAGGTTGTAATTACATTAACAATGATGATATGTAAATGTGTGTTTATGATTTATAAATTTGTATTGAATTTATGATTTTATTTTGCAAGTCTACAATTATGTCTTCTATGAAATTGGATCTTTAAAACAAATTTGCACTTAGTGTTCTTCTAGTACCATCTAATATAAGAAAAGAAAACGGTGGCGCTAAAAAGAATTATGGAGTTTGTTGTGCAAGGATTAAAGATTATAACTTTTGCATGTCATAATCAAGCCTCAAGATCAAACTAATAGTAAAAGTAAATAAACAACAGAGGTGACAAGAATTTTTTTAATTAAGATAAGCAGGGGAAGGTCTCCCAACCCATTACAAATCAACACATATAAAGTCAAAAAATAGTTGGGAGGCCTAGATATCAAGCCCATAAAACACAACTAACTACGTAATCATACATCTGAAATAAACTATAGAGTTCACTAGTTTAACAAAGTTTAAAAACAACATAGGAAACAACAATAACCAATAAGGATAAAACAATATCATAAATGAATAAGAACAAGTTAATTGATTCCCAGTCTTAAACAAGTTTCTCCAAATTCTCTTCCCAACTAGTAGTAGTCTCAATCCTTTTGGCATTCCTCTAGTCTGCAACTTTCTTCTTACCTCTTCTCTCCACTTATGTTCGAGGCGTAACCATCCTAGCCTTAGTTTAGTGCATGAGGCTATTGTTGATCCTAAGAAATTGCTCCATGACTCTCCCTAACACAATTTTTTTTTCTATTTCTCACAATCCCATACACTGCTACGGGTTTTCCAAGTTTTCAACCATGGCAGTAAGGCCTTCAATCTCAACAGAGAACACTTGGTATTTTTTCTCTTTACTTGTCATCCCTTTGTCTTCTTAGTCTTCTTCCTCTTCTTCAACATAGTTCTTAAGAATGTTGAGCCCTTCTAGGGCTTCTCCCGCATGGGTATTATGAGGTGGGGAGAAGGATAGGGACTCCTCAAGAAGAGACTCCTTAAAGGTTATGTCAAGTGGTTCCTCCAATATTTATTCACTTTCCTCTTTAATAAAGGTGTATTCTTCTTTCTCTTCCTCGAGGAAATTAATACCAAATGTTGAGGCTATCTTTATACCTGACATGTAATATTGGGCAATTGATGCAGGAGCATCCTAGGATTCTTAGCAATCCTGCTCAACCAAAAAAGATGTTTTCTTTTGTTCTTTAGTTTGTTCTTTGTTGCTCGGGTTCTGTTCCTCAGGCATGCTTCTTTGGTCGTTGTGATGGTTCTGTGTTCACTGAAGGGTTTTGGTTGTTGTGATGGTTTTGTATTCACCGACGGGTTTTGGTTTCTATGGTGGTTCTGTGTTCACCGATGGGTTTCCTAATGCTTGGGTATGTTCTTACCGACGGTTGTTTTTCAGTGATCATCTTCCTGAAATGTTTATCCTGATCTAGCCGACTTCTACATTTAATTTCCATTGTTGAATTAATGTGGGGTCTCTCTTTGGGATCTGTGTGGACCTAAATCTAGGTCTCTCTTATGGTTTTTGAGCGTCGAATTCTTTGGTGGACTCTTGTATATATTTTTTTCATTGTTCTTAGTTTAAGAGAGGGCATGGGAGAGGGGAAGCGAATAAGCAGAAGGATTGTATGCTATTGCAAATAGTTGTAAGTGGGTAGACAAAGATTGTAGATCGCTTGGTGGCTTGCAAGCACAAGTTCAGATATGGTTTCTTCCACTTAGCTATAAGATAGATAGTTGGATCCTGCGAGATCTTATTGTTGATGTAATTTTCCCTAACTGCGAAGGCCTTACATCCTGACATGTTGTATGTAATTTGATGATCTGAGATAATATAAAATTGATATTGATATATCTTGAGTTGTGTATCATTCTGCTATGTTATTCTGGTGTTGCTGCAAGTTTGGACAGTCCATTCTTGGATCCTCTGAGCTTGACTGCTTCAGGTGGTATCAGATCTTTTGGTTTGTTTCTTGTGGAACTTAGGGTTTCCAAAGATCTGGAGAGATGCCTCCGAGAAGATTGGACCCTAGGGCGACTACAGATCTTTCTGAGGAAGTGGAAACAAGGATGACTGAAAGATTTAGATATGAGATGGCAGCAATGAAGAATGAAATCATGGAAGGTATCAGAAATGTTGGGTTATATAGAGTTCCTACAACAGATGATGGCTATGAAGAAGCTGCTGAAGATTTTGAAGCTGTTGGATCTAGTGGAGATGATAGAACTGATCGGATGGCAAGATCTGGAGGAGACAGATATGGTCAGTTGTAGAGATTTGGTGCTAGGTTGAGTAAAAACTACAGAATGGAAGTTTCTAATTTCTCAGGTACATTGAAGCTCAAGGACCTGATTGATTGGATCGGTGAGTTGGAAGACTACTTTGAGCTGGAAGACATTGAAGATCCTTTTAGAGTAAGGCTGGCACATACTAAGTTTAAAGGGCATGCTGCTCTTTGGTTGAAAGAATTACAAAGGGACCAAGAAGAAGAAGGTGAGATGAAGATCAATTGGCAGAGGTTGATGGTGGCAAGGATAGAAGCTAAGTTCATTCCCGTTGACTATGAACTTAAATTGTTCAAGAAATTTCTAAATCTAAAATAGAAGGAGATAACTGTGGAAGATTATACCGAGTTCTACAAGTTGACAATTCGGTCAGGGCATAGAGAAATTTCTAAGGAAAAGGTGGAAAGATATGTGAATGGTCCGAGATTCAATATCCAAGATGAGATTGTTATTTTGAAGATTGACTTTATGGAGGATGCTTATTTATATGCATCGAAGGCAGAAGATAAGTTGAAAAGAAGACATTATGGTAACTCCCGAGGGAAGGAGAAGCAAGAGCAGTCGGTAAAAGATAAACCAAAAGTTGAAGATGAACCAAAACTTGTTGAACCGAGGAGAAGAACATGTAGAAGTGTATTCAGAGATACTTTTTACAACTACAGAGAAGGACATCGGTCATTTGAATGTCCCCATGTAGATAAGAGGGTCAGTAATCACCGAAATGTTATGGCGAATGAGGTTGCTAAGAATGAACCTAAGGGGGAAAATGTGAATCTCTTGCTTAGAAGGAATTTTCTGCCCTCAAAGCAAACTCATTCTTATCGTAGAAGAATTTTTTTCAGAACCAGATGTAAGTGGAAGGATAAGGTATGTAATGTCATAATTGATGGTGGCAGTTTTGAGAACTTTATTTCAGAAGAGATGGGTAGTAAATTGAATTTGGCAAGGAGGAAGCATCCTAATCCTTATCAGAATAATTGGATACAAGAGGTGTCTAAGTTTAGGGTTGAAGAACAATGCCTTGTTAATTTTAAGATTGGATCTTACTATGATGAGATATTATATGATGTAATACCTATGGATTCTTGTCACCTGCTTCTCGGTAGACCTTGGCAGTATGATAGACATGTTATGTTTGATGGTCGTGAAAACACATATGTGGTGAGGCAGGGAGAATCCAAGCATAAACTAATACCTTTGTAGGAAGTAGAGACTAAGATATGTAGAGTTATTAGATGTTGTTTGAATGACAGTGACAAACATGAGGAGAAAAGAGTGGATGGACCTATTGGTGAAGAAAAGGAGAATAACATCTCTGAAGAGATTGCAGAGAAAAGGGAACATATGACACATTTGACTAAAGTGTTTCAAATGATGTTGACAATAGTGACACAAAGAGATGTTACCAAGTTGAGTAACCAATCAGGTGAGGAGGAACGATGTCAGCTACTGATGGTTACAGGCAAGAGACCTGAGAGAAATACAGAAGAGATGAACTATTCAAATGGAATAATGGACAAAATGAAGAAAACATAGACTGAAGGGAAAGAGGAAGTATGGGTTAAGAGCAAGTATGGTATACCTATTATGGTTCCCTTAAGATGTTCATGATTTCCTTTATGGAAACATCTTCTTTACCTAGGGTGTCTAATGTAGGAGCATCCTAGGATTCTTGGCAATCCTGCTCAACCAAAAAAGATGTTTTCTTATGTTCTTTAGTTTGTTCTCTGGTGCTCAGGTTCTGTTTCTTGGGCATGCTTCTTTGGTCGCTATGATGGTTCTGTGTTCACCAATGGGTTTTGATTGTTGTGATGGTTCTATATTCAGCGACGGGTTTTGGTTGCTATGGTGTTTCTGTGTTCACCGACGGATTTCCTAATGCTTGGGTATGTTCTTACCGATGATTGTTGTTTTTTGGTGATCATATTCCCAAAATGTTTATCCTAATCTGGCCGACTTCTACATTTAATTTTCATTGTTGAATTAATGTGGGGTCTCTCTTTGGGATCTGTGTGGACCTGAATCTGGGTCTCTCTTATGGCTTTGAGCACCGAATTCTTTGGTGGACTCTTGTATATATTTGTTTCATTGTTCTTAGTGTAAGAGAGGGTGTGGGAGAGGGAAGTGAATAAGTGGAAGGATTGTAAGCTATTGCAAATAGTTGTAAGTGGGTAGACAAAGGTTGCAGATCGCTTGGTGGCTTGCGAGCATAAGTTCAGATCTAGTTTCTTCCACTTAGCTATATGATAGATAGTTGGATACTGTGAGATCTTATTTTTGATGTAATTGTCCCTAACTGGGAAGGCCTTACAACCCGACATGTTGTATGTAATTTGATGATTTGAGATAATATAAAATTGATATTGATATATCTTGAGTTGTGTTTTATTCCGCTGTTTTATTCTGGTGTTGCTGCAAGTTTGGACAGTCCATTCTTGGATCCTCCGAGCTTGACTACATCAGCAATCTCTTAGGCCTCCTTTCACCTAAGTTATTTGTGTCTTTTTTGATATTATCTCCATCTGATAAGTCAATAGTCGAGGAGGGGAGGGGTAAGATATTATTGGGTTTCTTTCTGGTCTAGTTCTCATAGCTTTATTTTTTTGCTAGAAGAGAAGCTTAACACAATTTTTCCTTTATTGTGAAGGTCCAATAGGGAGTTATCAATATTCTGGTGAGGGGAATCTTGTCCTAAGAAAAGATCTTACTTTTTAGGAAAAGTAAATAGGGGATTTTTAGCTTTGGATGAGCAAAGCATATCATCCACGAATGCAATTATTTTTTTAATTTCAGTAATACAAGAATCATGAGGTTAGGGTTTTGGAGGGAGGCCATTTTTTTCTAAGGAGAGGCAGGGTTCAATAAAGGAGTAGTATCAAAATAAAAATTACAAATTGCATACAACAAAGAGTGGTATAGTAGAGGGTAAGATTCCTTGCTTATACATTTTTTGCATTGAAAATATTATAAGGATGAGAAAATTAAAGACTAATTATGCCTAAGATCATTGATAAATAGAAAATGATAGTCATGAACAGTTGCAAACCTTCCTTCAAGGGTTAAAACTTGATCAAAAGGTAGATTATGACCTATCACAACATTGTGGAGTCCTCTCTATTGAACCCATTTTGGTACATTTCTTAATTTGTTCTCCCCTTTCTAAGAAGAGTTTAATTTAGTCCTCATAGTTTATTTTAATTTTTAGAGTTGGATGCTCTCCGAATGTGAGTGATTATACTTGATCTATGTTGAGGATATGCTTGTCATCATGCATGTTTTGGCAATACCTTGTTGGAGCAAGATTTGTGTTAAGGATCGAACACAACAATTTGAGATATTTCTTGGTATAGAAGGATTTGAATGAGAGGAAACATAAATTGGTGAGGAAAATCCAAGTATATGATTTTTATATTGAGTATGTGAAGGGTGAGAAAAATATGGTGGCCAATGCATTATTTAGGAGACCTGCCATATATTCATTATCATAAATTTTAGTAGATTGGAAGATTCATTTATTGGTTGAATACGATCCAAGAACACTTTTATTTCTAGTTGATGGATGGTCAGATATGTGATGATAGGTACATGGTGGTGGATGATATTATCTACTACAAGGATAGGATATATGTGACACTAGAATAAAAAATGAAGGGAAAGATCTTGAGGATGGTTAGTGACTCACCATTGGTAGAACACCCAAGGTACCTCAAGACATATGAAGAAAATCATGAGATGTTCTATTAGAAGGGCTTGATTAAGGCTGATGTATTACAATAAATCAAGGAGTGTACCACTTGCCCAAAAACAAATCCAAGCATACATTTCTAGCAGGGTTACTTTTGCCTTTGTCAGTTCTAAATCATAAATAGGAGAGTATTTCAATGGACTTCCCAAAGTGCAAGGTAAGGATTTTATTTATGTTGTGGTGGACTCGTTGACTAATATTGTATATTTCTTTGTCATTCCCAAGCAGTTTTGGGCATTTCAAGATGCAGATTTTTTCTTTTTAGAGGTGTTTTGTTTGCACGACGTTCCATAGAGCATATTTAGCGATAGAGATAAGCATTTCATCAGTGACTTTTGGAAATATTTTTTCAATTAGAAGACACATATTTTTCCCTAAGTATGAACTATCATCCTCAAATTGATGGCCAGACTGAGATAGTAAATAAGTGGTTGGAGGGCTGCTTGAGGAACTATGTAGCAACATAGCAGAAAGTGTGGATCTATTGGCTTCATTTTAGGGAGCACCGCTACAATACTACCTATCATATGTCCATAGGTATGAAACCTTTCAAGTCACTTCATGGATATGAGATTGCATTATTTGTGGATTTCGCATTGGGAGGTAATCGAGCATCGAGGGCCAAGGAGTGGTTGCAGGAGAGTCTAGATATCATTGGATCTCTCAAGGATAATCTACAACAAGACCAAAATAAATAGAAGATATACATCGACCAACATAGGGATGCAAAGAGTTTTAAGATGGGATATTTAGTCTACCTCTAGTTATAGCCGTATAGGCAGTCTTCCTTAAAGAGGATTGGTTCCAATAAGCTCAAGCATTTCTTATATAGACCATACAAGGTGATATAGATAGTAGGGGTGGTTACCTATGAGCTAGAGCTTTTGGAGGGGATTCAGATTCACAACATGTTTGATGTTTTGTATCTCAAGAATCTGGTTGGGTAGTATGTCATAGCTTCTAAGGAGCTTCCACCTATTAACAAAGAGGGTGTACTACAATTAGAGCCCATAGAGATCATTTATGTCACAGAGAGGATGTTGACGTCATGCAAAGTCAAGGAATACCTTGTTCTTTAGAAGGATTTTCCAATTGAGAAAGCCATGGAGAGGGAGCATATTTTGGAGCATCTAAGTTTGCAATTTATTGAGGGCACAAAATCAATGGGCTAGGACGATGATAATGTCCCCAACATATCTAAATGACCTAATGCAACCGATTAAGTGGTCCTAGAATTCAAAATAGATCTATAAGGACTTATTTATTTAATTAATGTAATTATAAAATAAAATGGGCTATAGTAATAAAATAATAAAGCGATACCGGCCTATCCTATTGTAATGTTCTAGACTCTTCTTGGAGGTCTTAATAAGTAGGTGGTTGGAAATTGTGTTGATCATTGTAGAGTTATCTATTTCTTGTGTATTTGCTCACTGAACAACATGAAGGAAACTTAAATAGAGGGAGTTCAAGTAGAGGGAGGAACTCTAACAATAGAGGAAGAGGCAGTAGCCAAGGGAGATGCAACTATTTTGCCAACATGAAGTGTTATCACTGCAACCAATTAGGACATCCAACCTATAGGTGTCCAGAGAGGGGAAGTAACTCTCAAGGGGGTGACAAAAGAGTGAACTATGTTCATGAAGTGACAAGTGGGAACAAGAATCCTGAAGTACCATTGGAATTAGAGGAAGGAGAAAATCTTATGATGAGGAGATCTCTGATAAAAGAACCTATAAAGGAAGAAAGTAGTCAGAGGAGAGAACTATTTAGAGTAAAGTGTAAAATGATGGGCAAGGTGTGTATATTAATCATAGACTCGGGGTCAACTGAAAACATAGTGTTAGAAGAGGTAGTCAGTAAGCTGAAAATGACAAGGATACCCCACACCAATCCTTATAAGGTCACTTGGCTAAACAAAGGACAACATGTCCTAGTTAATGAGAAAGGTTGGGTGGAATTCTCCATTGGGAGATATAAGGATAAAGTTGTGTGTGATGTATTACCTATAGATACATGTCACTTGATCCTAGGTAGACCATGCAAATTTGACCGGATGGCCATGCATAATGGAGTGAAAAACTCATACACCTTCAAGAAAGATAACGTGACATACACAATCTAGTCACTATTGGAGGATGCAAAAATGAAGTCTACTGGTCCCAATGTTCTCATGGTGGATGAAAAGGAGTTCTTAGAGACTCTAGATGAGGGAGAAGGAGTTGGCTTTGCACTGGTGTTGAAGCCAAAGGATGTTGTAGACAAACTATAGAAGAGGACAGAGCTGCCAAAAGAAGTTCAAGAGATGCTAGTAAAGTATCAAGGGATAGTGAGTGATGGAAAACCATCCACCTTACCACCTAAGAGGTCAGTAAGCCACCAAATAGACCTAATCCTTGGAGATACCCTACCCAATAAGGAAGCCTATAAAATGACTCCCCAACAAAATGAAGAGATTGCTAGACAAATCCAAGAACTTTTAGAACAAGGTCTTATAAGAAAGAGCATTAGCCCTTGTGTCGTACCCACAGTCCTAACACCTAAGAAAGGGGGAACTTGGAGGTTAAGTATAGAGTCCAGAGAAATCAATAGGATTACCATTAGGTATAGGTTCCCTATCCCTAGGATAGAAGACCTAATGGACTGTCTAGGAGGAGCTAGATACTTTACAAAGATAGACCTAAAAAGTGGCTATCACTAGATTGAAGGCATTATATTTTTCCATTAGTATACTTAGAGAAAAACATGATCTACACCATCGGTTTACACAACACCGATAGACAAGGCACTGCACTACCCGATGACAAGGTTACCTGACAAACACTGTTAAGTGTTATTCGATGACAAAAAGGTAAAGGCAACCCTACGAGTAGCAAAAGTGCAACCCGACGGAACAAGAAAAGAGAGGAACCAGACGGACAAACAAAACCTGACAAAAAATTCAAAAAAGGAACATCGACAGACTTCAAGTTCAAACCGATGACCAAGAACCGACAGTCAGTTACATCTCGCAAAAAGTGGATCTAACTTTCCACATCAGATAAATCATTGAAGTTGTATTTATAACTTCTTGATTTACTTTTAAATCCATTATGTGCGGAGGAAGAAATGTATTTACTATTGTTTTAATTAGTTTTACTGATTTAAAACATGCAAACTAAAGATCAATGTTAAGTTGTAAACCTTGGATCTAAGAGTTAACATTGTAATGCGTGAATTCCAAGATAGGTCAAATACTTGTATAAATAGGTGCTCAATCCATTGAGAATAGTTGTTGTTAAATGAAGATAGTAGCCATGGAGAGAAACTAAAGACCATATAGAGAATTCATGCAAAAGGACAAAAAAAGAATCAAGTCAGTTTCAAGAACATAACAGAGGCTACCAACAAGCATAGAAAAGGTATTCATCAATCACTTAAGGTGATATTATACTTCTGAGAGCTCTAATGGATCTGTAATCAGAAATTATAGATTGTATGTAGTCAGGTCAACAATTGTACTCATTCTAACAAGTGTAGTACACTAATGAAATCCTTTCAAGAAAGGTGGGCTTAACCGTCCTATTATAAAATCTCATAACTGAGTGCACACTTAAATCAGTGTTGCTAAAGCTCTTAATAGAGTAGATCTTAATAGGTCTCCACCTTAATACTCCTAATAGGGTAGATCATCAGAAGTGATCAAATTGTAAGCCTTAACCGGCTCCCTTCCATTTTGTAGATGGTGAAGTTTTGTGGGTGTCATCCCCACTGTAGTTTTTACTTCCTAACAGGAGTTTTCTACGATACCATATCTTATGTTGTGTGTTTATCATTTTCATGAATGTTTCTATGAATATTGTACACCATTAAAGATTATGAATGAACAATACATACATAAGAAAGAACAACAGTAATGGTTGGTAATGTAGTAATGTATGATTACTAATAATGAATCAAGAAAGGTGTTAAAAGTTTTAGAGGTACTGATTCACCCCTCCCCTCTCAGTACTACTTCCCATTAATTCCAACAATTGGTATCAGAGCTAAGTCTCTTCTTGAAAAGATTAAAGGCTTAAGAGAAAAGATCATATAATGGAGAAGTACAAACTTGATAAGAATATTGAGAACAAAAAGGTATGGCTACTCAAAACAATGAAAAAGATTATCAAGAAGAAGAGATTCCAGATTTCTTTAAATCTTTAGGATAAAATATGAGTAATATATCAGATACATCAGAAGAGAACATCAGAAATATAAAATAGATGAATCACCATCTGACAGAGCAAATAAAGATGCTACAAATCTGTCAAGAGAGCCAAATGGTAAGAATGATTGATGTGATGAGTTCTGCTAGACAAGTTGAAACAAAAAGAACACTTGCTATTGATGACATAAGGAAGATTACAGAGAAACTACAAGAAAAGGAAATGGAAATTCAAAGACATGTTGAGCATCACCATGATCTCACAAATCAGATTTTTCTTATGAGTCAAGAAGCAAACAAAATCAATGTGGAACTCATTGAGAGAATACGGATTATCAGTGAACTGAGAGAAGAAAATGAAAAGCTAAAAGATGAGGTTAGAATTCAGCAACAACATAATGAGGTTATCAAAAAGGCCGAAGAAAGCAATAAAATAATGGATGACTTCCTTGAAGGACAACGAAGAGTCAACAACATAGAGCAAGATAGAGCAAAAGCAAGATAGAGCAGCCAAAGAAGGAAACCTACATAGACAAATATTATCCTACATGCAAGATGAATGGGCACACATCTGAAGAATGCTGGAAAAAGAAAAATCAAGCATGGAAGCCTAAAGGTCAAAATATTCCTTATCAACCAAAAAGAATAGGTAATCAATATACATGGGATTACAATACATGGACAAACTGTACAGCATGTGGTAGATATGGTCACATTGCTGCAAACTACATGAGAGCATGGACAAAAAGGTCTAGAGGATGGTCAAACCTCAGAATGACATGCTTACACTATCACAAAGTTGGTCATCCCAAGAAATATTGCAAAGACCAATTGACAGAGTCAAGCACATATCCCAATGGAAACACCATTGAAGATATTCGGAGGGCAAGAGATAAAATGTGGAGAAAAGCTTCAAGCAATGATGAAGTTGGACCAAGCAATGAAAATGGTGATACCCCATCCAATGGATCTGATGACATCACCAACCCCACTTAAGTTGAACAAGTAAGTATGGAACTGCATTACACCAATTCATATTTTACATTAGTTCCATTATAAAATTGATAGAAAGTCAAAATCTGCACAAATAAAGATGCATATTATGTTACTTGTTACAATTCAGAGAAATCAACCCCATTGGTAAACACTTACCAAAAATCATGGGTGAACATAATGATGAGCTATTTTACACTTAGCATAAATTGTTGGTCAACTCATAAAATGGCTAAATTGCCAATGTAACCCGATGCCCGTTGGTAAGAAAGAAAAGTTCAGAAGTTGTCATGACAGAATACAGATATCTGTCGGTAAAAGAAAAATGGTTAACAATTGCCCAAAGCATAATGTCATCACTGATGATGATTTGAAAAGTGTGCCCGAAGTAACCTGTCTTCATGTCCCAATGAGTCATTGAGCATTTATTGCAAAGACTTAGGTCAAAAATTCTATAAATAGTCGATGGGACAACTTCATTTCTCACCCGCGATTTGAAGAGAAAGCAGAGCAAAAAAAAAGTGATTAAAGAGAAGAAAGAAGAAGCATCCACAAATCAATTTAGCACACAGAAAAAAGATCTTTCATCACTATTACAAATTGAAGTAAGTACCAAAGGCACCGAAAGATCTCTGTCATTATTTTATCAAGAAAGCCCTAATTTCCAGAATACCCTAAAAACTTGAAATACAATGGAAACCTCCTCAAGAACCACTAAGATCAAGAATGATAAGAGGAATGTGGTGAAGCTAATCAAGAATAGTACATGTGTAGAGACAAAGTATAAAATATGCCCAGAAATTGCATCAAAATCTGATGAAACCAACACATTTTTGAAAATTCCACCTAGGGTTTTTCTCATAGAAGACGTTAGGTCTTATATTCACTCCAAGATCGTAGAAATAGGTGATCTTGAAATGGATGAAGCTTATATGAAGCTGTGTGATGTTGAAGGAAAACTAAAGGAAGATCATAAACACTTGGAGGTCAAAGGGTTAATCACTAGTATATTTGACCCTAAATTTTGACCTAAATTTCCCACCATGCATTACATTTGTTTTGCTTGGTCAAAAAATGGAAGGAAAACTTTGATTTTTTTTTTAATCCATTCCCGTGTTGGTCAGAATTATGATAACCAGGACATTTTGTCGTAATTGTGACAAACATGATCAATATAAATTAAAAAAAAAGGTTTCATTTCAATTCATTGTGATTATGCAGTGAAGAAGAGTTGAAGGAGGGCACAAATAGAATGCATAGAGTACATATGCATTGAAGTGATTGAACCAACACCATCTGTGTGTGATCAAACAGAAGGAAGATTTGTTTCAGACTTACACTAAATTAGGTTGGTATCGATGAACAGTTTATAGACTTACATGTTTTCTCATTCTATTTGTATTGTGTTTATCCAACATTAAACTATTTGTCAATTTGCAACAATATGGGTTACGAAGTGCTGTTAGTTTTCAATTTGAGTAACCCAATTATAGTTTCTTTGTTTCATATGAGATGAATAAATTGCATATGGATTTTGCGTGACAAACCTAGCAAACGAATTGTGACAAACCTAGCATCTGTAGAGACATTGATTTGGATTTTGACTCACCTATTATTTGGTTGCAATGAATATCGATCTTGGATACTATGAGGCACTCGGTCAAACATTTCACTGTATTACCGATTGACCATTTGACAATTTGTTAGTAGGGAGGAGGAATAATAAATAAGTCAACCATTGGAACTTCAAACCAACTTGTGCTTTGTACACAGAACTACCAGGAACAGTTAAAAAAAGGACTGAGAAACTGCACAGATAATATAATCTTTGCATAGAATGAGCAACAAGTTAGAACACCATCAAATGACTAAATTTCTTATCAATATTACACTTTGGGTTTTTTACTAGTAGCCTCTTTCTCTATTGACATAGATTTTGGATCATTGAATGCTTATGATTCACCCTTGCCTCACACACCAATGTGGTATTAACCAATAATAGCTCATTCATGTATTTATGTTAAGTAGGTAGAGGATTTCACAAGCAGTTTTTAATTAGCTTTTTTTTGGTAAGATTTAACCTGTGTGGATTTTAGTCATCTCCCATGGAAAGCCTGCTTTAGTCAAAGGAATGAAAGGATGGATGACCTCCCAAGGACTCCCAATTCTTCGCCCCTATGAGAATCACCTAGATATGATGAGTGTTGAGTGTACCATTCATTCTCATGAAAGATGGGTTTTGATGAGCCCCTACTCTTGAGATATAGGCCAATGAATTTGAATTAAAAACTATGCAGTTAGTGCCCAATAAAACATTACATAATTTCATGTTGCAAAAACACCACATACTTGATAAATCTAATTGATGTTAATGTATATTCTTTGTGGATTCTAGAAGTTCCTCAAATAGGTAGAATTTCATCACTGGCTAGCTGATTTTTTAGACAGCTTGATTCAGTTTTTTCAATGTATATATAGAAATCTATCAGGTTAGTATGCTCGAAACTCAACTTCAAATTGCAAGTTTAATGTATGTATTTCCTATGTAGCTTTTTGTGTTTATCAAAACAATAATGTTGTGGCAATATATCAGTAAGTTATTACCATAGTCTTTGTAAGGGGGTGGATTTGTTCACCAGTCAAAGTGTAATAAATTGAGGTTGGGATATGTTTTGTAACTTTTTGAAGGGTGTATGAAAACCTACTTTGTTCACCAAGTTTTTTGGAAGACTTTGGAGATAGAGGTTGAATACCCGATTGAGAGGGCTACTAGGAGCAGGCCTAGAACAACAATTTGATCTTGGGATTCAAAACAAAGACAAAGATTATGGCTCATGTTGAAACCTGATTGCCTTACTTGCTTGACCACATATTGCGCTAAATTGGTCCCTAGGTGCCTTGGGTACACAACTAAGGCCTCATTCTTATTTTCCAATGGAATCCCCACAATAGAAGAATATCCATGATGACATGATGATTCAAATCCAAAATGCCAAATTTATAAGATTTCTCTACCTCCTTGTCCCTGTAAGCAATGGATGAAGGAATAGGACCGTTGTCATAAATCAAAATAATAGTCTTGTTGTTATGTCTTATCATGCTATGCTCAAAAACACCCTCTTCCATAACTTCATGTGCCCTTGCAAGTGCAGCTCCAATTGGTAGAATAGGTGCTTTGATTTCATGTAAATGGAAAGGTATGATACTACTTTACTTAACAAAAAATTCAGGACTGATTGTACCCTTCCTTTTTTTTCCTTGGTAATCCTCAATAGCTGATTTTTTTCACTCCCATCCAACTTCAAGGTGTAATATAAGTGTAATAGCTCCAATAGTCTCCAAGTCTTAGCATGAATGTTAAGCATTGCAATGCTCATGCTTGCCTTAGCAGTAACTGGAAAAAACATTCAAGAAGTCTGAAACTATGAACTCTCATTGCCTGGACCAAGAAGAACTTGTCAACTCTCCTGTACAAGGGTGAACCATGAAATGATATGGCTGGTCTACAACCAATAAACAAGCTCACAACTTAACATATGGGCCCTCCCATGCCACATAACACTTTTAGATCTACCAATCTGATCCATGCTCTAATCCTTATTGAGAATCTCATACAAATCCACTTGCACATGAAACAATAGGGACATATGGTGGGTGGTAAGAAGATGAGCAGTGCATGTAAGTCTAAATATTTCATCTTTATATCTTCCAGGGTCACTCCTATGACTCCCAACCACCTCCATTACTTCTTGTTGAGAATCCCTAGCATGGACACCGAGCCAAGATTGATTCCCAAGGACCAATGCATCACATGAAGAAACCACATCCCCAAGTGCCAAAACATGCCCTATGCACTCTGGGTCTACCTCTTCATCCACATATATAACAGTTAGTGGTCTCTCCGGAGAGTAACCAATCATCCCGTGATGTGAATGAGGATCACCCTCAAGTTGG
>MU227294.1:969170-990711 GCA_018584345.1 Thuja plicata
GAGTGTCCTAGGAGGGGCCAGATGAGCTTCCACCTTCACGTGGTTGGCCTTGATAAGTAGAGAATATTAAAGTATTCTCAAAACCAAGTGAAGCTCAAACTAACATACCTTCATTATTTAATCAATGTTAAGAGACACATGGAAGATGTGTGATTATTGAGGGGGTTTTCATTGATTGATTGCATAGGCAGGGAAGCACGGGTGGCATCATAGGAGCTTTCATATTTAGGGATTTTATCATTCTACCTTTATGAGATCAAAACATTGAGCTTGTGTGTACCATTTTTATATTTATGCTGTGTATTTTGTTTTTGGATCATTCTATAATATATATATATATATATATATATATATATATATATATTTAACCAAAAATTAGTATTGGTCACTTTTTCGACGTTGTAATATTAGTAGGCTCGACAAGAATGCTATGTGTTTGACATCAATTTTGATGAACTTTGGTTGAAAAAGAGAAACACTGTGTTTGATGTTTCGACAAGACTTCTATGTGTTCAACATCGATTCTGACCAACTATGGTCGCAATTTTAGCAAACGTTGGTCGCTTAGATAAAAGGTTTGATCTGCAATTCTTCTAGGTTCAAGCGATTTTTTAGATGAATATTTGGTCGATAATTCAACCACTAAGCAGGTCGATATGTCAATGATTGGTTTTCTTGTCGAATAAGTGATGCAAAAAGTTAGACGACAGTTTTTGTCATTTGTTCGACCAATGGGTCTCAAAAATTTGACTAATCCTCATTGAAAAATAGGGTAAAATTTACTAGTGAACTAATGCCCTATATTTCTTGAGGGAATTCAAAACAAAATGGATAAGGTTAGTCTTGAGAAAAATGCATGAAAATAAGCTATGGCTAGACCAACCAAAGAAAATAACCAAGGATGTTCTTCATGCTGTCATTGGTTATCCAATAACTGACAAGCCTAGGGCACACAAGCATCCATCAATGAAAGAAGTTGAAAAACTCACCAATGCTGAAGGAGACAACAGAGGTCTCAAAGTAAACATAATCACCGATGAAGAAATCAAATTTGGTGCATGTGTAGTTGGGTACAAAAGTTTTCAAGCTAGCAGATTGAACAACATTTCTACTACATCAAGAAGCACAGCTTACAAGATTGTAACCAAAGGAATTCAAATGGATCTGTGTGAGATCCTGTTAAAACAACTTGATGAAAATATGATCAATATCAGGTCTGCAAAGACCAACACATGTAAGTTTGGATCACTTAACATGTGCATCTTTTTCTATTCTCAAGAATACTTTCCTTCAGTAGGAAAAGTAGTATGAGACACTACCAAACTGGTAACCCAACAGATTAGTGAACTAATTAAGTCACTAGGAGACAATTTTGAGTCTGTCGTGTCTACTTACTTCCTTGAGTTTAAGGAAAACATGATGGAGAGGACTCAGATTCCTGAACAGCTAGTTGAAAAACATAAATATGAAATATGTTATGTGGAAGACATAGATTTCACCCATATCAAATCGGTTGTACCTAGAATAGCCTGGTTAGCTCCAATGGATTATGAAATCAACATTGATCAAGCCACAAGTGAAATTGAGGCATTAATTAATGACCCCGTTGATAAGAAACAACCAAGGTTTGGAACATATGAAGAGGCAAAATAAAAGATAAAACAAGGCCTAGAAATCAAAAAGACTGTAAACAAAAAGGACAAAATGGTTAAGAATCTCAGGAAGATTCTATCGATAAGAGATGAGGAACTAGATCAACCAGAGTCAACTGATGAACAGGGCACCATTGGTGAGGAACAAGAAGAAAAGAAATCAGATTCTAAAAAGACTGAATCTGATACACCTCCACCTCCTCCAAAGAAGTAGAGGACAAGAAGTCAAACTACTACAACTGATACAACACCCCTCAAGAAAGGTCAAGTAAGGACCTACATAAGGAAGCAGCCAACTAAGAGAACAAGGCAACAAAATGTAAAAAAAACACCTCCAAAGAAGAGGAAAAGGTTGGTTAGGACAAAGGATGACATAGATGACACTAAAGATGATGAGCCTGATGTAGAAAAGAAGAACTTCAAAAATCAGATAGTGGATGAAGCTACCAAATCCATTGCTACACATGGTACAATGACTGATAAGAAGATCAGACAATGGGATATGCTAAACCTAGAGGATCAGAATAAGATACAAGAGGCAGTCATAAAGTCAATGATCAAGAACAAATATGCACCTGTAGAATTTGTCAATCAACTACCTAACAAGCTAGGTAAAAGGATATTCCAACAATGGTCATATGCCCTGCAAAAAGAGAGAGAAGCAAGGGAAAGGGTACTTGTGAGACTGATGCCTCCCAAATCTAAAGTTTAAGAGATCAAAGAAATACTTAAAAAGCACTCAGGAAAATTTTTCACCGAGATAAGAGCCTACAAAGTGCTAGAAAAAAAAATTCATTGATCTAGATACTATGATAGAAACTAAATGGAGACAACTCCTGGATCTACCGACAGAGTCAACAAGTGGTGAGAATCAACTACTTCTCACCAACACACCTCACAGAGAGGAGGAGATAGAAAATGCAAGTCCTTAGCATATTGCTTTGGAAAATACTGAAAGTGATAATGAGCCTATTAATGTAGACACAATCATGGATGATATTATCCAAGATATCACTAACTATGACTCTGACAAAGATTCAAAGAAGAAAGATGATGTCATATTTATCACACTTAAGGATCAAGAACTGCAACAAAGCTTGAAGACATCATATCATACAATAATTGATGTTGCTGATGAGATAGTACAAGACACTTCAGTCTTGGACTCTATTGGTAAACAGAATGTTCTTTTTGAATCTAACTCTCAAATGTCCATATCTGAAAGAATGATCAGATACCAACAGTTGGATAATCTATCATCAGGTTGATAGATTTCCTCTGAATTGAAAGGTACAACTCCCTTATCAAATGATATTCAATGAATTTTAGTTTTTCCTAACTTAACATGGCTATGCTCTTAAGCTGAGAGTAGGAGAGGTAAACCAAGCCAAATCTAGACAGAAAGTAGCTCGGGCAAAGTAAATACAATTCTAAACCTAGCCAATTCTAAGACTTCATCAATCAAATTAACTCCCAGAGCTGGTAATGCATGGATGATTGCTAAAATGTAGATGCGAGACTAAAAGCTAACAATACAATGATATGAGTCAATCTATATCGTATGAACGTCCCCAAAACTTAGAGTAGAAACTGATTTTCCCTTTAATTAATCGTATCAAATCTTAATACAAAATTTTGGTTCAAATGCAAATTACAAATCTAACTCAAAGAGAAGTCCAAATTCAATAGAAAGATAAATGAAATGCAATGGAGTAGTTAAAAAAATGGCATTTAGACATACACAATTGACTCAGCAACAATGATATTCTTCACACCAAAATTTTGCCGACCTTTGTATTGATTTTTGGATTAATACATATAGAGTTCCAGAATGAACCATTACAAAAAGGAGTAACCAAAATAGTTCAACTTCTCAACTAGAAATGATAACCAAAGGTTTATCCATTACAAAAATTTAGCCAAAAATAGCACAAGGGGAGAATAAATTTATGATTCAGTTTCCTTCCCCTTATCTAATTTGGCCCTATAGGCGATCACAACAGTGATGACTTGGATGAGCTCTTCGTGTCTGTTGACGCAGACATTAGTGTAATGAATGAGCCATCTAGAATGCTCTTTGGCTAGAGTCTTGATTGCTTCTATCTGGTCTTTCAGTTCTTCCATAGCCTTAAAGATGCACCCACTCAATTGTTGGAGTTCTGGCACCTTGTCTAGATGAGTTGAAGACTGCTTCGCTAACTTGTGCAAATACTCTATGAATGACTTCTGCATGTTGGCCACCCCAACTATCAATTTACCCTCTTCGCTAGTTTGTGATTATACATGAAGTCCTAGGATGAGTTTATAATTTTTACTCTGCTCCTCTTGCACCTTAACATCTATTTGTTGTAGTCCTGCCTCGGCCTGAGTGATCATCTCAATTTTGAATTCCAGACTTTGGAGCCATTTGATCAAGGGCTCATCACCCTTCTGTAGGACCTTAGCTTTTAGGGCCTCCTTAGTCTTCATTTTCACTGCCACATGCAACATGACTATGCATTCTTGGCATCTCACTCTCTCTGTAGTGAGGGTCTGTAGATTCTTCTGAATGTTGTTCTTCTCTATTTCGAACCTTAGGAAAGCATTACCTAACTTCTCAATGAGCACTAGACCTTCTGAATTGAGTCTCTTGATCCACCTCTTACCAATCTTCCCATAATTTCAATCCTCTTGCAACTTATCCAGAATGGCTTGGTTCTCGGTAGCACTGGGATTGAAGGAAGTTTGGATTCTGGGAGCACTTGCAATAGGAGTTAGGAGCTGTCTGATGAAGTCAGTCAGCTGAGCCACTTATACCTTAAGCTGAACTTTGGAAGCCTTGAGGTCTTCCATCTCTTCCTCTATTATCACATTGGTGGACTTCCACCAATCCACTTTGGTATCATGTCGAGCTACGCCCATATTGAATGACTGCAACTAAAAGTTAGAAGGTGCCAGACCTTCGATTCTACCTTCTTTGGTGGGCTTGGCTACTTCCATAGTGAAGTGTCCTATCTCCAGATCACATCCTAGGGTAGACATTGTCTTTACACTCTTCTTCTTGCTTGTAGTAACCTTGGGCTGAAGATCCCATGACAAAGTGTCCTTACTGCGAATTGCCTCCTCCACCCTCTTCCTTTTGCACTCTAGAGTGTTTGCTATCCATGACTCTGCACTTGTGAACTTATTGGCAGAGACCAATTCTTTAATGAACAAATTCCTAATGAGTGGAGGAGTAGCTTTGGGATGGGAGGCAAATGGATTCAATAAAGTAGGTGAGGAGGATATCAATTTCACAACCTGAGAAACCTCTTGTTGCTCCCCACCTCTCTTATTAGATTCTGTAGAGGTACTAGGGCTATCCTCTCCAACTTTGACTATAACAGGGGATGCCCTCTTTGGAGTTTCTTGGGTTGAAGTCCTGGCTAAAGTATCTACAAAAATGACACTAATTGGTTGTTCAAACTCTGTAGCTTTAGAGAGCTCAGCTGCAGACTTAATTTGAGTTGTCAGGTTGGCTTCTTCTATAACTCTGACATCTGGAAGAGGACCTTCCCCACAGGTCTTTTCTAAGAGAGAAGGTTTCTCAAGAGGCTCATCGCCTCCTCCTGAAGGCTGAATTGATCCCTTTGCAATGGTAGAGATTATTGCTGAGGAAGTGGTTGACACACTAGTAGTTTCCTTCGCAAGAGTTTGCTGAGTGGGAGGCTTCTTTTCTGACCTTTTCTTGCTTTTCTGACCTTTTCTTGCAGCCTACACTCCACTCAACCCATTGAGCGGTTCTTTTGTAAATACCCTCCATCAGAGTTTGTAAGTCACTTACTACCTGGTCCAGCATAGGCTCTGAGCTGATAGGAGTGGAATTTATTTTCTCCAAGTAGGTGTCATCATACAGATGATTACCATCATCTTCTAGCCCTTCCACTGCAATGTTAACATTGAACTCTTTGATCTGTTCAATAGTTAGCCGGGCATAGAATCTTTCCCTGCTCTCCAGATCATCTTTGTAGTTGGCCCAATAGTCTTCAATATCAGGTATATGGTGAATGGACCAGCTCATCTGTAAGACATCTCTGGCATAATCAATCGGGTCATACTGTGGCCTCAAGATGTCATATATTGCCAGAGAGAACTTCTTTGAGAATGTTTTAAGGACATTCTTCACCTCTTATCGAGAAGCACAACTATAAGCTCTGATGGCCATTGGGAAATCGTAGCATTTATTCTTTGCCTCTAAACAAATCAGGTTTACTTGGAGCGCTTGCCTCATTACTTTGATCAGCACGATCATGTCTGTAGGGTATCTGGGCAGCTTCAAAAGAAAGTCATCGAAACCTACAAGATGAAGATATGAAAAATCTCTGAACTAAATAAAATAACACCCAAATTGGCTTATAAAAGCCATGGCTTCAGGAGAAAATCTCCTCTCCAGAAAACCTTGTAGCTCCCTACACAGTCTCATTGTAAAGGCATCATTAACCGTGAGATAATCGACATAACTATTTTGTAGTTGCAGAGAAGGGAAAAACTCATGGCTTTTCACATCATCTGGGAATTCCTCTAATCTACGAAGTCTAGGCTAGATTTGAATCGTAGCTAGAATATATATAAGGATAGAAGACATGTAAAACTCATTCTAGAATTTGGCCCTATTTAGGGCGTCTGAGAGATTCTCACTCACCATCAAGGCCCAGTCAATAAAATGATGCTGAGAATAGATTATCTAGACCAGGAAGAAATGTTGTTCAATATAATTAAAAGCTTCACTCTCACCTCTAATCCTGTGAAGTAATACTAGGATGTCCATGATCTCAGGTTTCAGATTTGCGCCAAACAATTTTTTGGGCAGCTTGCCCTTAGCACTCTTGGGTTCTTTGAACCATGACTTCATAATTTCTCTTTTCCAGACTGGCCTCTTTGCTGAATATTCAGACACCGCCTGGCTATAAGTCATCTCAGAGTATTCTGCCTGCTCTGGGATGTGGAGAGAATTTTGGACAGATTCTCTGTCAATGGAGAGGAGCACCGTGTTGTCCGGTAGGAAAATTTGCTTGGTGTCCAGGTTGTATCGGGCTATACATTCCCAGACCAACTCAGGAGCTTGAATGGCTACAGGAAAACCAGCGGATTTGACTAACCCACTCTAGTTAAGCTTCTCAGTGATAGGATGTATCTTCTCTCCTCTCAATCTATTCTGAAAGTTCTGCATGTCGAAGAACTTTAGTGAGGTATCTAAGATTTTGTGCCATTCAGAGGTAACGCCATTCATTCCATCGAATCCTACAAATCTAGAAGCCATGTATGTGTGATTCACTTGGAAGATTCAAATTTCTCTTCGAAAAATATAGACAAGGAACAACTGGTCTTAGCTACTTCGAATCCAGACAATTTGGTGAACAATGGTGGTTCCAGTTTGAAATCTTCAACTGATTTTATACTTTTTTAATTCTTATCGTTTAACAGCTGACTTCCCATGCCACACAAATGAAAAGACCTTTACATTAATGCACAAGTCCATTACAAAGTAAAACGGCCTTATTTGAATTGATTACTTTGCCTTACATGCCGTTGGGAAACATTTTTCTACTTTAGTAACCATAACGGTAACTTTCTTGGAGCGGCAAAAAATTACTTTTCCGCTTCTCCTTTGGGCAGAAAAATCATTTTGGAATGCTCTCTGTCTGGAAATCTGCGAAAGGGGAATTCTGACATGTAGCGGTGCCAGAATGATATATTATTGATTCCATAGGATTCTTTATGGTTCTTTCCTTCTATGGGATGGATCTTATTTCAAAGCTTCTTCACCTTGATAGTTTGGTAGAAAATGCATCTCGCGAGTCGGAACCTGCCGGTAGGAGCAGAGGAGAAGCCATTTTCTTCTTTTTCGCCTATGGTGAATTCTATGAAATCTTCTTCATTTGATCATTTCTTTTGTTTCCCATAGGTTTGATATGAGTGTTCAAAGTTTTCTTGTTCCCAACATTCCTCACTTTCCATTTTTATTTACTTCTGATATTCTTAAGTCTATCAATTGCGGGGAGCGCACCTCCTATGTGATTTTCTACCATTGAGAAGCCAAAACTTGATTTCTCGCCAGTGCTGCAAGTTAGAGCTATGAGGCAAAGTATTTCACCTGCATGTGATTTTGATGTTAGCATTTTTGAAAACATGACCTCTACCGGATTGGGAGCTTAACCTACCCGATAAAATGTGATTTTCAGACCTAGAAATCCCCGCGACTTAGGAAGGAGAAGTCAAATTAGGGAAATCCGATAAAGACCTTCTATCCTAAGGGGATTTCTAGACTTAGACTCCAGACTTGCATGAAACTTCCATGACTACTTCTACACATAAAACATCCACTTTTGTCTTGAGGTATAAGGACCAAAAGTGGGGCAACAACTGGCTCTGTCTGGGGACTTGGGAATTCACATGTCCAAGCAAGGAACTCAAATCTCTGGTTTCACAAAGTTCAACAAAAAGATGGCTCACAACAAAACTAAAGAAAGAAGCAGACAAGGAACCTAACTAGGAAAACAAAAATGGGAACTAAACGTAACTATGGTACAATATAGGGGTTACCTACTTTCAATTCAGATCTGATAGAGCTTCAAATCCTGACCATTATATGTTAGGGGTAGTATCTCTCCATCTGGATAAGTCAATTTGAAAGAATTTTTATCGAACACCTGATGGATTTTGAGAGGTCCTTTCCAAAGTGTTTCAAATTTACCATGCATGCCTTTGGGTGCCCTGCGCTTGTCCCACAACAACACCATGTCTCCTTCCATAAATTTCTGGGGCCTGCTCTTTTTATAGAATATATTCTTCACATGCATCTGATGACGTATGATATGATCAACCATTTTCTCTCTTTCTTCTTCCATTTTTCTCAGATATAGAATCCTCTTCTCCAAACCATTTTCGTATATGCCATCCTCTACTATTGTCTTCAGTTTGCAAGTTCGTAATTCTAATGGCAGTGGGAGACTGGCTTGTACTCCGTAGACAATTTCAAAAGGAGATACACCAATGGCTCTTTTGGGTGTCACTCTATCCGCCCAGAGGGATTTTCTGATCTTTTTATGCCAGTTTCTATGTTTTTCTGCCACGATCTTTTTCATGATGTTCACTAAATTTTTGTTGCTAGAATCCTCTTGACCGTTCCCTTAAGGGAAATAATCAGAAGAGTGGCTAATCATGATGCCATAGTCAAAACAAAATTCAGTAATTTCTTGAGAGGAAAATTACGTGGCATTATCCATAACCAACTTAATAGGTATACCAAATCTTACCAGAATATTTTCTTTGACGAACTCACATACCACCTCTGAAGTAGCTCTTTTGGTTGCCTTGGCTTCCACCCATTTCGTGAAGTAGTCAGTTGCAGTAATTCTATAAGTATAACCCGCACTAGACTTAGGGCTTATAGGACTAATAAAATTGAGTCCCCACTGTGTGAATGGTCCTTCAATTATCACGGGTCTGAGGGGCAATGTTGCTAATTGTGGCTTCCCGGTAAACATCTTGCATTTTTCACATCTTGCCACTCACTGCTATGCATCTTTAAACATACTCAGCCAGTAATAACATTGCCTCAAAATTTTGAACACTGTGACTGATGAGGAGAAGTTTCCTCCGCAAGCTTCATCATGAAAAACCTTTAATAGCTTCTCTTGCTGTTGTTTATCGACACATCGGAGGAATGTTCCATCTATAGATCTTTTATATAGTCTATCCTCCCAGATTACATATTTAGAAGCTTTCATCTTTAGGTCTTTCCTTTTCTTTGAAGTTAATCCTTGAGGACATTCACCATAGGTCAAGGAATACACAATGTTTTCAAACCATGGGTCTTGCATACTTACCGCCAAACAAATTGTGTTGCTCTTGGGCCTTCGTCTGCTTGGTTTTCTACCATTGCCTTGTACAAGGTGTTTCCTCTTACCAACTTGGTGGGCTTGATCTCTATGTCATATTCTTGAGTTTTGGCTACCCATGATCCTTGATTGTTACATCCCACATCTTGTTGAGTCAATATACTCTTCACTGCAGCATCAAGTACATACACTAGGGAGTGGGAATGTAGGATATAAAACCTAAAATTTTTAAGAGATTTTACCACTGCAAAAGCGTGCTTTTCATTATGAGAATATCTCAGCGCATGGTTCTATAGAGGTGTACTCATAAAAGCAATGGGGGCTTGAATTCCCTCTTCATTCTCTTGCATCAGGATGGCTGACAGAGTTTGTTCAGAAGCATAACAATAGATTACAAAATCTTTCTTATAGTCTGGGTGGTATAACACCAGGGCATTAGCTATGGCATCATTGATGCTTTTGAAATCTTTCCTACTAGGATCATTCCATTTGAAATTCACATTCCCCTTCATCATATCAACAATGTGTTTAGTAATTTCAGAGAAATCAGGGACAAACTTTCTGAGGAAGTTGACTTGACCAAAAAAAGACTTCACTCCAGTTTTATTCACCTGTAAACTCAGTTGTTGAATAGCTCTCACCCTTTCGGGATTGATCCTTATACCTTCTTGGGAATCTATGTGACCCAATAGCTTCCCTTCAGTTACACAAAACACTAATTTCTTGGGGTTCAATGAAATCCCGTCTTCTTGGCACCTTTGCAACACTCTTCTTAGATCATTTATGTGATCTACTCTCTTTTTAGAGAACACGGTAAGATCATCCAAATACATACCCATGATTTTGTTCTTCATATCACTAAAAGAAAGATCCATACCTCTTTGAAAAGTAGCTCCAACATTGATCAATCTGAAAGGCATCCTGTGATATGCAAAGGTCCCCCATGGAGTAGTAAAAGTCATTTTATGCTGATCTGCCTTCTCAACTTCTATCTGATTATATCCTGAGAAGCCATCTAACATAGATATCATCTTGGCTCCAGCCACGACCTGCAAGAGATGATTCATGTTGGGGAGGGTTCAGTTATCTTTCAAAGAAGATTGATTTAGATTTCTGAACTCAACATAGATCCTTATCTCCTCATTCTTCTTCCTCATAGGTACTATATTCGCAACCCAAGTAGAGTGATGGATGGGATATATGATATTTTCTTTAAGCATTTTATCAACTTCTCTGAATATGGCATCAGCAACTTTGGGGTTGTAGTTTCTTTGATTTTGCCTGAATGGAGTAGCTTCAGGTTTTAAAGGAATTTGGTGTTTGAATTTCCCATTCATAAAAATTTTTAAATCTTCGTAGCTCTAGGAAAAAACATCTGAGTAGTCTAGAAAAAGATTCTTGGCCTTATTCCTTTCTTCTTCTATACAACACTTCCCAATATTGATCACTTTGGGGTCTTTCTCAGTTCCAATATTCATTCCTTCATATTCACCAGTGGCAGGCCCTATTTCAATTCTTTTCTTTTTCACAAACATGTCATGTCTATTGAAAAGTTTTTCAAGAGTGACCAGATGGGGCGGAATGATATTACCTTGCAATTGAATAACATCTAATTTATCTTTCTTCGGCTCACCTTGGTGGTTTCCTTTATGGTTTCCATGAATCTCTTTGTGGAAGTCACCACCGCTCTCTAGGAAGAGAAGGAGGTTTTTGTCATCTTCAAAAACTTGCCAATCCTCCACGTTGTCGGGCACAGATGGTCGATATATAACTTCCACTTGGTATTTTTTATCTCTAAATGCTGGGTGGGGAAGTAGTAATGAAGCTGAGACAACAAAAGAATCAGCTTTGGAATTCAACTCTCTTGGCACAGATTTGATAAAGAAAGCATCCAATGCTTCTATCTCATCCCATACTCTGATTCTATAGTTCTTCAACCTGTGGTTCTTTACAGAGTACTAATTCTTGACTTGTCATACAATTAGCTTAGTATCACCACAAGCTCTCAGAATTTTCACACCTCTTTCTTTTTTGGTAGTAATCCCTAACAGAAGGGCTTCATATTTGGTGGTGTTGTTGGTGTTTCCAAACTCTAATTTGTAAGCCAACGGCTCACATACCCCATCTGGTGATATTAAAACCACACCCGCACCAGATCCTGACGATGCACAACTGCCATCAAATTTAAGAGTCCATATCTGTGGTGGTATTTCTTCAGCAGAAAATTGTTCTTTCTTTTTGGCGGTGTCCATCCCTTTCTCAGGTTCATCGATGAACAACATATAATTGCTAAACTCTAATTCTTGATACAAGATTTGGGCTTTAGGGTCGTCAGATTTCAACACTGTAAACTTAGCCTTTTCCTCGGGAACTAATTTAATCCTTTTATTGCCTACTGGGATTAAGGCTTGAGACCAATCCAACTTAATTTTACCTCCAAGGTCTCTGCAAAAACTCCTTCTTAGCAACAAACCGTAGCTAGCAGGTATATCAGCAACAAGGATGGTTAACAACATCTTCTTCTCGGGATGTGCTGCTAAAGCTACTTGAGCATCTTTAATCTAGCCAACCAGGGGTACTTTCTTGGAATCCATGGAGTAACACCTACCATGGGCTTTAGTGAGAGTAAGTCCCAAGGATTTGGCCACAGTAGATGGCATTACATTGTCCGATGCTCCGGAGTCTATTATACAATTGCTCAACCTGCAACCGTTAATGTATAAAGACACAGAATGGATCTAGCTTTTGACCTGGGAAGGTGGTTAAAATAGATGATTCTCTCTATTTGACTGGGTCTACAAATAAGGACTCATTTTCTATAGTAGTCATGACATTTTGATTTAACTCTTGGTTCCCTCCTTTACAATAATCTCCCAGCTTTTGTAACTCGATAGGATTAGACTTAAGGTAGTCTATGGGGGAAATCTGAATTCTAGAATCTTACAAAATTGAATAATGTCAAAAGAGTTTTGTTCTTTACCTAGTTGAGGAATCCTCGTACCTTGATTGGGCTCCTTTGAGTTGGAAGTAGATGCCTCATTATTTTTAGGCAGTGATGAACCATGGCCTTTATCTTTCTAACTCTGAGTTAGGACCATATAAGAGGTTCCATCTATGGTGGCATAACATGTTTCTCCCTATTCTGAATCTGATTCATACTCTAAATATAAGTTTTCAGAGTCACCATGTGAGTATGAATCTAGCTCAGCTCCAGATGCTCCAGCATTCCACTCGTTAGTCTGATGCATTTTCCAAGCATGGGCTACATCGAGACAGCTTTCCCCATCATGGTATGTGGTTAAGTGGAAGGCACACATATTCCCTCTTTTAGGAGGAGCCTCTATAGCTAGCCTCTATGGTGGGGTGGTCAACTATAGCATTTTTCCTTCTGCATTTCTCTCGTCATTATATCTTCCAGGCTACTCTTGAAAATTTTGCTGGTAGGGATTATTGAATCTGGGAAGTTGTCTCTTGAAGGAAGTGAATTCATTAGACAATTTTTGGAGCATCTCGTTAGATGACGTAGTATTGCTACTACTGGCTCTAGACTGTATCTCCCTTTTCCATTTCCCAGATGAAATCATGTGGTCCTCGAGTTCCACAGCAGTTCTTTGTGTGGCATCCAAATTTGCAAGTTTCATTCTCCTTAGATCATAATTGATGTTCGGCGGCATAGCACTTATGAAGAAAGTTTTCAAATTTATGGCCGTAGGCCTTTCAGCTGCTGGGATACGGTTTACCACCTTATTAAATTTAGCTATAAAATCTCTCATGCTGATTGACGGTTCTTTCTTCATAGAAGTCAATTGAGTCAACAGAGCATGTTCATCTTTAGTAGTCTTAAACCTTCTTTTGAAGGCGGCTCTCATAGTAGCCCAATCGATAATAGAAGAGTTAGGTAAATGATGGAACCAATCAGTGGCACCTTTGACGAGAGTCTCAACGAATAGCCTGACAACCACATCTTCTTCTTAGACCGCTAAAATATTAACTGAAGTGAAGAATGCGGAAATATGCTCATCTGTAGACACCTTCCCATCTCCAGAAAATTTTGGAAAGTTCTTTCTAGAGCCTGTAGGGAGAGGGTTGTATGCTGCTAGTTGTAGGGGCCCGACTGCAGCGGCCCAAGGGAGTGCCATGGTTACTCGGGGTAAGTAGGGTGTTTAATTGACGACGCGCGGGGTAACTACTCCGTGCAATGTCAACACTTAGCAAGTGGTGAATAACTGGGTGGTTTTATTAGGAGGTGAAGAAGGTCTACTCTTTCTCTTTACAGTTCTATTTCTTCGATGAGGTACTTCTAGGAGAGCAAAGTTAATATCCGCAAGTCTCTCAAAGAATGGGTCTGTGCTACCTTCTTTGCTGGTGCTTTTGAGAAATCTTTTAGGCTCCAGATTTTAACTTAATGCTGTGGCCTAACTTTGCACTCTTCCCTTCTCAGATTTCTTCTTTGTATGGCTCTCTCAAGTGCTTCTGCTCTAGCTTCTTCTAGTTCAAGCACTTGACTGGCGTTTCTATAGTGTTCAGTGCTTCTCCTATATCTCCAGACGAAAGTATTTAATGAGGAAATGAGATCCTCTTGATCATCTTGGAACCTAAGATTAGGTTGGAGCACAGGGATTATATTTTCATGGGGAAGCACCATCTTTCCTCATTGTATGCTTTCTGGTAAAATGACTATTCATTCCCTAGTAGAGTCGCCAAAAATCTATTGGTAAACAAAATGTTCTTTTTGAATCTAACTCTCAAATGTCCAAATCTGAAAGAATGATCATAAACCAATAGTTGGATAATCTATCATCAAGTTGATAGATTTCCTCTAAATTGAAAGGTACAGCTCCCTTATCAAATGATATTCAATGAATTTTGGTTTTTCCTAACTTAACATGGGTATGCTCTTAACCCAAGAGCAAGAGGTAAACCAAGCCAAATCTAGACAGAAAATAGCTCGGGCAAAGTAAATACAATTCTAAACCTAGCCAATTCTGAGACTTTATCAATCAGATTAACTCCCAGAGCTGGTAATGCATGGATGATTGCTAAAATGTAGATGCGAGATTGAAAGCTAACAATACAATGATATGAGTCAATCTATATCATATGAACGTCCCCAAAACTTAGAGTAGCAACTGATTTTCCCTTTAATTAACCGTATCAAATCTTAATACAGAATTATGGTTCAAATGTAGATTACAAATCTAACTCAAAGAGAATTCCAAATTCAATGGAAAGATAAATGAAATGCAATGGAGCAGTTAAAAAAATGGCATTCAGACATACACAATTGACTCAGCAACAATGATATTCTTCACACCAAAATTTAGCCGACCTTTGTATTGATTTTTGGATTAATACATGTAGAGTTCCAGATTGAACCGTTACAAAAAGGAGTAACCGAAATGGTTCAACTTCTCAACCAGAAATGATAACCAAAGGTTTATCCGTTACAAAAATTTAGCCAAAAAATAGCACAAGGGGAGGATAAATTTATGATTCAGTTTCCTTCCCCTTTATCTAATTTGGCCCTATAGGTGATCATAGCAGTGATGAATTGGATGAGCTCTTCATGTCTGTTGACATGGATATTGGTGTAATGGACAAGCCATCTCGAATGCTCTTTGGCTAGAGTCTTGATTGCTTCTGTCTGGTCTTTTAGTTCTTCCATAGCCTTAAAGATGCACCCACTCAATTGCTGGAGTTCTGGCACCTTGTCTAGATGAGTCAAAGACTGTGTGCAGATACTCTGTGAATGAATTCTGCATGTTGGCAACCCCAACTATCGATTTACCCTCTCTGCTAGTTTGTGATTCTACATGAAGTCCCAGGAGGAGTTTATAATTTTTACTTTGCTCCTCTTGCACCTTAACATCTATTTGTTGTAGTCCTGCCTCGGCTTGAATGATCATCTCAATTTTGAATTCCAGACTTTGGAGCCATTTGATCAAGGGCTCATCACCCTTCTATAGGACCTTAGCTTTTAGGGCCTCCTTAGTCTTCATTTTCACTGCCACATGCAACATGACTATGCATTCTTGGCATCTCACTCTCTCTGCAGTGAGGGTCTGTAGATTCTTCTCAATGTTGTTCTTCTCTATTTTTAACCTTAGGACAACATTACCTAACTACTCAATGATCACTAGACCTTCTGACTCAAGTCTCTCGATCCGCCTCTTACCAATCTGCCCATAATGTTTATCCTCTTGCAACTTAGCCATAATGGCTTGGTTCTCAGCAGCACTGGGATCAAAGGAAGTTTGGGTACTAGGAGCACTCACAATAGGAGTTAGGAGCTGTCTGATGAAGTCATTCAGCTGAGCCACTTCTACCTTAAGCTAAACTTTGGAAGCCTTGAGGTCTTCCAACTCTTCCTCTATTATCACATTGGTGGACTTCCACCAATCCACTTTGGTATCATGTCGAGCCACACCTATATCAAATGACTGCAACTGAAATTCAGAAGCTTCCAGAATTTTGAGTCTGCCTTCTTTGGTGGGCTTGGCTACTTCCATAGTGAAGTTTCCTATATCCAGATCATGTCCTAGGGTAGACATTGTATTTACACTCTTTCACTTGCTTGTAGTAGCCTTGGGCTGAAGAGCCCGTGACAAAGTGTCCTTACTGGGAATTGCCTCGTCCACCCTCTTCCTTTTGTGCTCTAGATTGTTTTCTATCCATGACTCTGCGCTTGTGACCTTATTGGCAAAGACCATTTCTTCAATGAACAACTTCCTAATGAGTGGAGGAGTAGCTTTTGGATGGGAGGTGAATGGATTCACTAAAGTAGGTTAGGAGGAGATCAATTTCACAACCTAAGCAACCTCCTGTTGCTCCCCACCTCTCTTATTAGATTCTGTAGAGGTACTAGGGCTATCCTCTCCAACTTTGACTATAACTTGGGATGCCCTCTTTGGATTTTCTTGGGTCAAAGTCCCGACTGAAGTATCTATAGCAATGACACTAATTGGCTATTCAGACTCTGTAGCTTTAGAGAGGTTAGCTGTAGACATAATTTGAGTTGTCAGGTCAGCTTCTTCTGTAACTCTAACATCTGGAAGAGGACCTTCCCCACAGGGATTTTCTAAGAGAGAAGGTTTCTCAGGAGGCTCATTTCCTCCTCCTAAAGGTTGAATTGATCCCTTTGCAATGGTAGAGATTGTTGCTGAGGAAGTGGTTGCCACACCAGTAGTTTCCTTCACCAGAGTTCACTGAGTGGGAGGCTTCCTTTCTGACCTCTTCTTGCAGCCTGTAGTCCACTCAACCCATTGAGCGGTTCTTTTGTAAATACCTTGATCAGAGTCTGTAAGTCACTTATTGCCTGGTCTAGCATAGGCTCTAAGATGATAGGAGTGGAATTTATTTTCTCCAAGTAGGTGTCATCGTACAGATGATTACCATCATCTTCTAGCCCTTCCACTGTAATGTTAACATTGAATTCTTTGATCTATTCATTAGTTAGCCGGGCATAGAATCTTTCCCTGCTCTCCAGATCATCTTTGTAGTCGGCCCAATAGTCTTAAATATTAGGTACATTGTGAATGGCCTGGCTCATCTGTCAGACATCTCTGGCATAATCAACCGGGTCATATTGTGGCCTCAAGACGTCATATGTTGCGAGAGAGAACTTCTTTGAGAATGTTTTAAGGACATTCTTTGCCTCTGATTGGGAAGCACAAATATAAGCTCCGATGGCCATTGGGAACTCATAGCCTTTCTTCTTTGCCTCCAAATAGATCAGGTTTACTTGGAGCACTTGCCTCATTACTTTGATCAGCACAATCATGTCTGTAGGGTATCTAGGCAGCTTCAAAGGAAAGTCGTCGAAACCTGGAAGACGAAGATATGAGAAATCTCCAAATTGAATGAAATAACACCCAAATTGGCTTATAAAAGCCATGGCTTCAGGAGAAAATCTCCTCTCCTGACAACCTTGTAGCTCCCTGCACAATCTCATTGTAAAGGCATCATTAACAGTGAGATAATCGGCATAATTATTTTGTAGTTGCAGAGAAGGGAAAAACTCATAGCTTTTCACATCATCTTGGAATTCCTCTAATCTAGGAAGTCCAGGCTAGATTTGAATTGTAGCTAGAATATATATAAGGACAAAAGACATGTAAAACTCATTCTAGAATTTGGCCCTATTTAGGGTGTCTGAGAGATTCTCACTCACCATCAAGGCCCAATCAATAAAATGATGCTAAGAACAGATTATCTGGACCAGGAAGAAATGTTGTTCAATAAAATTAAAAGATTCACTCTCACCTCTAATCTTGTGAAGTAATACCAGGATGTCCACGATCTCGGGTTTTTGATTTGTGCCAAACAATATTTTGGGCAGCTTGCCCTTGGCGCTCTTGGGTTCTTTGAACCATGACTTCATAATTTCTCTTTTCTAGACTGGCCTCTTTGCTGAATATTCAGACACCGCCCAGCTATAAGTCATCTCAGAGTATTCCTCCTGCTCTAGGATGCAGAGAGAATTTTGGATAAATTCTCTATCAATGGAGAGGAGCACTGTGTTTTCCGGTAGGAGAATTTGCTTGGTGTCCAGGTTGTATCAGGCTATACATTCCTAGACCAACTCAGGAGCTTGAACGACTACAAGAAAACCAGCAGCTTCAACTAACCCACTCTCTTTAAGCTTCTCAGTGATAGGATGTATCTTCTCTCCTCTCAATCTGTTCTAAAAGTTTTGCATGTCGAAGAACTTCAGCGAGGTATCTGAGATTTTGTGTCATTAAGAGGTAACGCCGTTCATTCCATCGAATCCTACAAATCTAGAAGCCATGTATGTGTGATTCACTTGGAAGATTCAAATTTCTCTTCAGAAAATAGAGACAAGGAACAACTTGTCTTAGCTACTTTGAATCCAGACAATTTGGTGAACAATGGTTGTTCCAGTTTGAAATCTTCAACTGATTTTATACTTTTTGAATTCTTACCGTTTAACGGCCGACTTCCCGCACCACATGAATGAAAAGACCTTTACATTGATGCAAAACTATATTACAAAGTAAAATGACCTTATTTGAATTAATTACTTTGCCTTACATGCCGTTGGGAAACATTTTTCTACTTTAGTAACCATAATGGTAACTTTCTTGAAGCGGCGGAAAATTACTTTTCCGCTTCTCCTTCGGGCGGAAAAATCCTTTTGGAATGCTCTCTGTCTGGAAATCTGCCAAAGGGGAATTCTGACATGTAGGGGTGCCAAAATGATATACTATTGATTCCATAGGCTTATTTATAGTTCTATCCTTCTATGGGATGGATCTTATTTCAAAGCTTCGTCACCTTGATAGTTTGGCAGAAAATGCATCTCATGAGTCGGAACCCACTGATAGGAGCAGAGGAGAAGCCATTTTCCGCTTTTCTGCCTATGGTGAATTCTATGAAATCTTCTTCATTTGATCATTTATTTTGTTTCCTATAGGTTTGATATGAGTGCTCAAATTTTTCTTGTTCCCAACATTCCTCACTTCCCATTTTTATTTACTTCTGATATTCTTAAGTCTGTCAATTGCGGGGAGCACACCTCGTATGTGATTTTCCGCCATGGAGAAGCCAAAACTTGATTTCCCGCTAGTGCTGCAATTTAGAGCTATGAGGCAAAGTTTTTCACCTGCATGTGATTTTGATGTTAGCATTTTTCAAAACACGGCCTTTACCGGATTGGGAGCTTAACCTACCCGATAAAATGTGATTTTCAGACCCAGAGATCCCCCCATCTTAGGAAGGAGAAGTCAAATTAGGGAAATCCGATAAAGACCTTCTATCCTAAGGGGATTTCTAGACTTAGACTCTGGACTTGCATGAAACTTCCATGACTACTTGTACACATAAAACATCCACTTTTGTCTTGAGGTATAAAGACCAAAAGTGGGGCAATAGACTCAAAATAACCAGACCCTACAAAAGAGACACAAAAAGATGAGGATGTCACTGCTGACAAGGCTCAAATCAATGAGCACAACACCACTAATGACAAAGCCCAAGCCACAACTCAAAGTAACATGCCTATCTTAATGAAGGAAATAAACATTCTAGAGGGCAATGATGGATCTATTGAAAAGGAAACAAGCACACTCGAGGACAAGGGTGATGGAGAAGCTAAAGAAACCACTGATACAACTGCAGAGCAAGCTACAAATTATCATCAAAAAGATACTTCTATTGATCATAATAAGAAGGAAACTCAAAAGGAAATAGGGGACAAACAAACTGAGAAAGGTGAAGAAGAAAAGAAGGATGAGCTGGAGAAGAAATTAGAAGCACATTCTGCAGAAACACCCAAAGTTAATGAAGAGACATCTTCACATAACCGACAGGTGCCACCTGAGTAGAAAACACAAGACACATCTTCTACAAAGCCTTGACCAAGTAATTCAGAGAGAACAAACGAACTAGCTATAGTAGTTCATACATCTGCATCCCCTCAAATCTCAAAGAAGAAGAAAGGAAAGAATAAGAATCCAGTAAATCTGGATGAAATCATTGAGATTCTAGTCTTTGATCCAAGAACATTGGATCCAACTGCATTGACAAAGTATGCTAAGCTCTTTGAGAGAAAAGCTATTCAAGAAAAACTAAAGAGAGCAGCAAAAGAAATAGGGTAATAAAAGTAGCAAAAGGAATACTTCAACATATTGTACCTGATATAGATATTGATCAAAATGATCCAATTCTTGATCAACTGGTCATACTCACATATGCAATAACATCTTAGAATATTGATGCTGAGAAGGTTATGGAAGAGAGACTTGAACAAAAGTATGAGTTCAATCTAGCCGAGAAAATAAGCCAAGAAGTGGCAATAAAAAGGTCAAGCTATCTGAATTGGTAAGCACAATTGATCCAATTATATCATAAGCTATTAACTTAATAAAAAAAATTGTGCACTTTAGATCAACTCAGTCAGGAGTATACCGACAAGATAGCAAAAATTAATGCTGATCTTAAGTCCAGTGCACAAAGTCTCACCAGCACTGAAGAAGCACTTAAATTGCACATTGAACAAATCATACAGGCTAGGAAACAAAGACATGACATACAGTTTGTAGACATGAAGTACAAAGATGGGGTAAAAGAGCTCCAAGCTAATCTCTTACCAACACTTACACTTCTGCAACAACATATGACACAGGTAAATACACTAATTGCCACCCCAGAAATGTCTGTCCTATACAACATTTATGATATGCACACAAGGCTAGAGTTACAAAACATGGCACTCGAACAGCTGAGAGAAAAATGGGAAAAATGCTTGAAGATATCAAAACAACCCATTCTAACATATTTGACACATTGTAAGTTGCACATTTTTGTCACAATTTTGGCATATTATAAGTTGTACATTTTTGTCATCAGTATCAAAGAACAGGGGAATTTTATATGTTCATTCAGCGCAGTTAAAAGGAGTAACTCATATGTAGAGTGAAAGAAATGGGAAATAATGTACATACAGAGAATGAATAGTATACATGTACATATACATACACTATACTGATACATACAGTTAGGGGGAGTCATATGATGACAAGGATACAGACATGGTGTACATACTAAACACTTTAGTATTATGCACATATCAATTTTTGATACTAATGTCAAAGGGGGAGATTGAAGGCATTATATTTTTCAATTAGTATAATTAGAGAAAAACATGATCTACACCATCAGTTTACACAACACCGATAGACATGGCATTGTACTACCCGACGATAAGGTTACCCGAAAAACACTGTTAAGTGTTATCCGATGACAAAAAGGTAAAGGAAACCCAACGAGTAACAATAGTACAACCTGAAGGAAAAAGAAAAGAGAGGAACCTAACAAACAAAGGGAACTCGATGAATAGTTAGACAAACTGACAGACTTCAAGTTCAAACAAACGACCAAGAACTGACAGTCAGTTACATCCCGCAAAAAGTGGATCTGACTTTCCACGTCAGATAAATCACTGAAGTTGTATTTATAGCTTCTTGATTTACTTTTAAATCCATTATGTGCAGAGGAAGCAATGTATTTACT
>MU227294.1:990761-1013381 GCA_018584345.1 Thuja plicata
AGTCAGTTACATCCCGCAAAAAGTGGATCTGACTTTCCACGTCAGATAAATCACTGAAGTTGTATTTATAGCTTCTTGATTTACTTTTAAATCCATTATGTGCAGAGGAAGCAATGTATTTACTATTGTTTTAATCAGTTTTACTGATTTAAAACATGCAAACTAAGATCAAGGTCAAGTTGTAAACCTTGGATCTAAGAGTTAACATTGTAATGCGTGAATTCCAAGATAGGTGAAATACTTGTATAAATAGGTGCTCAATCCATTGAGAATAGTTTTTTTTCAATGAAGATATTAGCCACAGAGAGAAACTAGAGACCAAACAGAGAATTCATGCAGAAGGATAGAAAAAGAATCAAGCCAGTTTCAAGAATAGAACAGAGGCTACCGACAAATAGAGAAAAGGTATTCATCAATCACTTAAGGTGATATTATACTTATGAGAGATTTAATGGATCTGTAATCAAAAATTATAGATTGTATGCAGTCAAGTCAACATTTTTACTCATTCTAACAAGTTTAGTACACTAATGAAATCCTTTCAAGAAAGGTGGGCTTAACCATCCTATTGTAAAATCTCATAACTGAGTGCACACTTAAATCAGTTTTGCTAAAGCTCTTAATAGAGTAGATCTTAACAGGTCTCCACCTTAATAATCCTAATAGGGTAGATCATCAAAAGTGATCAAATTGTAAGCCTTAACCGGCTCCCTTCCATTCTGCAGATAGTGAAGTTTTGTGGGTGCCACCCCCACCACAATTTTTATTTCCTAACATGAGTTTTCTACAATACAATATCTTGTGTTATGTGTTTATCATTTTCATGAATGTTTCTATGAATATTGCAAACCATTAAATATTATGAATGAACAATACATACATAAGAAAGAACAACAGTAATGGTTGGTAATGTAGTAATGTATGATTACTAATAATGAATCAAGAAAGGTGTTAAAAGTTTAAGAGGTACTGATTCACCCCTCCCCTCTCATTACTACTTCCCATTAATTCCAACATAGATAAGGGTAAATGAAGGGGATGAATGGAAGATAACCTTCAAAACCATAGAAGGACTATATGAATGGCTTGTCATTCCATTTGGATTGTCAAATACCCATCAACATTCATGAGATTGATGCATGAAGTACTTAAAGAATACAATGGCAAGTTTATAGTGCTCTACTTAGATGATATACTCATCTATAGTAAGACAAGGGAGGAGCACCTCAAACACTTGGAATTGCTTTATAAGAAGCTGTAGGAGGAGAAGTTGATGATCAACTTAGAAAAGTGTGAGTTCATCAAGACAGAGCTGGTGTACCTTGGTTTTGTGCTATCACAGGGTAACTTAAAAATGGATCGAAGCAAGGTTGAGGCTATCATCAATTGGCCTACTCCAAGAACAAGCATTTAGGTAAGGAGATTTCATGGTCTTGGCAAATACTATAGAAAGTTTATTAAATAGTTTAGTGCAATAGGTGCTCCTATGTTAGATACAATTAAAGGAGACATGAAGACTAAGTTTGTTTGGAATAAGAAAACTAATAATGGCTTTAAGATACTGAAAAAGAAGATTTCAACCCAACCAATTTTAGTGTTGCCAAGTTTTGAAATTTTTTTTATAGTGGAGTGTGATGCCATAAATGTGGCAATTAGAGCTGTCTTAAGCCAGGAGGGAAGACCAATGGCTTTCCATTCGGAGAAGTTGAGTGAAGCTAAGAAGAAATATTCTTCTTATGACCTAGAGATGTATGCTCTGCTCCAGTCACTGAGAAAATGGAGCCATTATCTATTGCCAAAGGAGTTCATTATCTATTCAGATAATCAAGCATTGAGTTTCTTGAACTCACAAGACAAATTGAGTCATAAGCACATGAAGTGGGTTGAATACCTGCAAGCATACACATTCAACATCAGACACAATAAAGGGTTGTAGAATAAATTTGCACATGCTTTGAGCAGAAGAGCCTTGATCATTCAAGAGATTCAACTATAGAGTATGGGAATTGACAACTTCAAGGACCCGTATGATGAAGATGAGGACTTTGCAGACATTTACAAGGTATGTCAAGAGTATAAAAATCAATTTCATAGTCAATACTCTGAATACACTTTTCAGTCTAGTCTATTGTTTAAAGGGGGTCATTTATGTGTCCCTAGGGGGTCTATTAGAATGAATCCCATACAAGAGAAACACAATGGTGTACTTAGTGGCCATTTTGGGGTTAATAAACCTCAAGAGTTAGTCCAAAGATTCTATTTTTGGCCCAAGATAAACTTGGATGTGAAGAAATATATAGAAGGTTGTGCTATTTGTTAGAAGGCCAAAGGAACATCCACAAATGCAGGCCTATATCAACATTTTCCCATTCCATCCAGACCATGGGAATGTTTAAGCATGGACTTTGTAGTAGGTTTGCCCAAGACTAGACAAGGAATAGACAATGTCTATATGATTGTAGATAGATTTAGTAAAATGGCACACTTTGTACCTTGCAAGACAACCAATGATGCCAGTTAGATAGCTTCTTTATTTTTCAGGGAAGCTGTTAGAATTCATGGTCTACCACTGAGTACAGTGTCTGACAGACAAACCAAGTTTATGAGCCACTTTTGGAAGACTCTTTGGCAGAAGTTGGGAACCAACTTATCATTTGGATCTACCTACCATCCTTAGTCAGATGGTCAAACAAAGGTAGTAAATAGGAGCCTTGAAAGTCTCCTAAGATGCTTAACAAAAGAGTATGGTCAGACATGGGACCAACTCATCGCACAAGAAGAATATGCTTATAATAATACTGTGAATAGGACCACAGGAAAAAGTCCTTTTGAAATTGTCTATGGCATTCATCCTAGAGGAATTCATGAACTCAGAGAACTCAAGGATGGAACTGAAGGAAGTGGATATGCTGAGGATTTTGCATGCTCTATGCAAGAGGTTCATGAGACATTTTGGAAGACACTCACTGAGAATACAGAGAAGATCAAGAATAAAGTGGAGGAGAGAAGAAGGGATGTATAATTCAAGGTTGGAGATCTAGTAATGGTTCACCTCAACAAGGAAAGGCTTCAGAAGGGGACACCTCATAAACTTCAGATGAGAAGAATTGGTCCATGTGTCATACTAGCCAAGTATGGAGCCAATACCTACAAGGTGGAACTTCTGGAGGATTTGGGTTTATCACCAATTTTTAATGTTGCAAAATTGGTAATGTATAAAGGCCCAATCCCTAATGTTGATCAAATTTTGAATGAAGTAATACAAGAGGTTGAAGAACTACAATTGCCATCTACACCAACCAAACAAGCAGAGAGCAAAGTCTATAAGAAGACCAGAAAGAAGGAGTATAAAGAACACTTGGTAAAATTGCAAGGAAAACCTCATGTAAATGCAGTGTGGATCAAGGAAACTAAGTTTAAGAATTTGGGGGTTTATACCAACTTACTCATTCCAAGGGTGGATTGAAGCCTTTTGTTTAGGGGAGGATGGTGCAGGAGCACCTAGGCAATCCTCGAAGCCCTTAAGTTTTGGTTTGTATCTTACCTTAGCCAAGTCAGAGTGTGTGTTTAAATTGGACCTTAGGAGGTCTTGCAAGATGTTTTATTAGGTGGATAGATAGTTACTATCTAATCCAACCTAGTATAGTTAGGTTTCTTTATTGCAATTTTGGTCCAAATGAGAAATATGGCCTAAATGTGTACTAGAACCTAGAATAGTATGAAAGATGATTTTATAGGAATTTATGAGGTTGGTTCATTGAGATATAGGGGTTAGAGTCCCTAAAAGATAGGGTGGAGGCATAAATGCAAAGATGCCAAAAGTTGCTCAAAAGTTGTCATGACAACATTTGCAATTTTTGCAAATGTTGCATGCAACTCGACAACTTTGGATTCCCCTCATTGTAGGAGTGGGAAAGCAATGAACCAAGCCTAGAAACAATGAAGAATCATCTTAAGGATGTATGTAACTCATTTCCCGAGGCATTAGTGATTGTAAGCAAGTTTTTGAATAGTGAAAAAGGTTTGCAATTCTATGTTGGTGAGATTTTTGAGTATTTGGAGTTACAGAGCATTTTTAATGGATTGAATCATAAGATCCAACTATGGATTCATGTAGAGGGGAGTGTTCTAAGATCTTTTCATTTAGGTTTTTATTCATTTTGAGTTGGTTTGCTAATTGTAGAAAAATATTCCTAAACTAGGTAGTCTGTTGGTGTGATTCGAGTAACTTTGCTTTCATGGCTCCCCCATGAAAATCAATCGTGGAAAACACAAAAAGTTGAATGAAATTTTCAGGGGAGACACTATGCATAGTGTATATAGAGGTAGGAAGTCAGGGGATATGTTTATCTATTTATAAGGTCATGCCCTAGGTGAGTTAGGATAGCCCGGTTAGGAGTATGATAGGGATAAATCTATTTGCAGAGACAAGGGAGTGTAATGGAGAACTAAATAAAGTGTGGCCTTAGTGTTATTAGGGACTCATAGGTCCCTAGTGTCAAGCTTAGAGCCTAACCAATCCATCTAGATTGAGTTTTGAGGAGAAATCAGAGAGTTGCTAGTAGAGAGCCAAAATAGGCCTAAAAGCCCTACTTTCGAGGACAGTGATGTATAAACAGTTTGGGAACCCTAGACATTAGAAATATTTTAGGTCAGTGATGGATAGGGATAATAGCATCATTAGGTCTAATAGGACAATTTGAAGGCAAATAGTGAACTCGACCAAATTGGGTTTGAAGACTTATGGGATTGGAGTTGTATGGATGTAGAATGAACATTCCAAGCCTATACATGGCCCTTGTAGCAAGAGAGAAGTTGGTATGAAGAATTTTGCATTGGAATTATTCAAGCCATAGAAAGCATTGAGACAAAACTATGAGATAGTTTTCCCTTAGAGTGAAACAAAAAATTGAAGACTCCTAAAGAAGAGATAGGAGTGGTCTTAGGTTCAGTACCTAGAGACTAGAGAGGTCCTAAAAGATCTATTGGGATCCTAAGTGGACTAGAAAGAACATTGTGTAAGCACACTCACAAGGTTACTTCTATTAGAGAGAGAGAGAGAGAGAGAGAGAGAGAGAGAGAGAGAGAGAGAGAGAGAGAGAGAGAGAGAGAGAGAGAGTTNAGAGAGAGAGAGAGAGAGAGAGAGAGAGAGAGAGAGAGAGAGAGTCTTCTAAAAAGGAAGACACTGGGACTATTTCATTTTCCCCTATTTTAATATTAAAATAAATATTAGATTATCAATGAATAAAGTAATTTTCATTTCCACTCATTGTTGTTGCATCCATGTTGATGTATAAAACTTCAATGTCACCCTACTCACCAATATTGTACATGATAATCACTATTGAGTTCATTTATAAAAATTAAATGTAACCCTACTCAGTTGTGTTGCTTATGATAATCACTATTGAGTTCTCAAGTCTATTCTTCTCATTAGCTATATTTCCACTCTATTTTGACTAGTTATCCTACCATCTTCTAGATTCACTCATAAAATAACCATACTTATGGAAATAATAATAATATGAGCTACTACTATTTTTTGTTCTGTTGGTAAATAGATTGTTCTTTTGAATGTAACTCTAAAATACCCAAAAATGTTTAAGAACAATTGAATACAACAGTTGGGAAATAGTTACTTGAAAACCTATTTTCCCTCCGAATTAGAAGGTACAGCTCCCTTATGTGAATAATATTCAATGAATTTTGATCTTTCCTAATCTAACAAAGGTATGCTCTTAACTCGAGAGAAGGAGAGGTAAACCAAGCTAAGTCTAGATAGAAAATAGCTCAGGCGAAGTAAATACAATTCTAAATCTAGCCAATTCTGAGATCTTATCAATCAGATTAACTCCCAAAACTGGTGATGTATGAACAATTACTAAAAATGCAGATGCAAAATTGAAGATTATCAATGCAATGATATTGAGTTGATCTATATCATAAGAACATTCCCAAAACTTATGATAGCAATTGATTTTCCCTTTAATTAGGTGTATCAAATCATAATACAAAATTTTGGTTCGAATACAGATTACAAATCTAATTCAAAAGAGACATTAAAATTTAATAGAAAGATAAATGAAATGCAATGGAATAGTTAAAGAAATGGCATTCAGACGTACATAATTGACTCAGCAAAAATGTTCTTCTTCACACCAAAATTTAGCCGACGTTTGTATTGATTTTAGGAATAATACATATAGAGTTCCAGATTGGACCGTTACAAAAAGGAGTAACCAAAACAGTTCAAATTCTCCAACCAGAAATGATAAACAAAGGTTTATCCATTACAAAAATAACAAAAATAGAACAAGGGGGAATATATCTATGATTCAGTTTCCTTCCCCTTATCTAATTTGGCCCTATAGGCAATTACAACAGTGATGACTTGGATGATCTCTTCATGTCTGTTGACATGGAAATTTGGTGTAATGGACGAGCCATCTAGAATGTTCTCTGGCTAGAGTCTTGATTGCTTCTGTCTTATCTTTTAGTTCCTGCATAGCCCTAAAGATGCATCCACTCAATTGCTGGAGCTCTGGCACCTTGTCTAGATGAGTCGAAGACTTCTCTGCTAAATTGTGTAGATAATCTGTGAATGACTTCTATGTGTTGACTACTCCAACAATTGCTTTGCCTTGACCGCTGGTTTGCAATTATGCATGAAGTCCTAAGAGAAGTTTAAAATCTTTACTTTGTTCTTCTTGCACCTTAAAATCTGTTTGTTGTAGTCCAGTCTCGGCCTGAATGATCATCTCAATTTTGAACTCCAGACTTTGGAGCCATTTGATCAAAGGCTCATCACCCTTCTGTAGAATCTTAGCTTTTAGGGCTTCATTAGTCTTCATCTTCATTGCATTATGCAACATGACTAAGCATTCCTGGCATCTTACTCTTTCCACAGCGAGAGTCTATAAATTATTACCAATGTTGCTCCTCTCTGTTTCTAGCCTTAGAAGAGAATTACCTAACTGTTCAATGATTGCTAGGCCTTCTGACTCGAGCCTCTCGATCCACCTTTTACCAATCTGCCCATAATGCCAATCCTCTTGCAACTTAGCCAAAATGGCTTGGTTCTCCATAGCACTGGGATCAAAGGAGGTTTGGGTGCTGGGAGTGCTCGCAATAGGAGTGAGAAGTTGTCTGATGAAGTCAGTTAGTTGGGCCACTTCTACTTTAAGCTGAATTTTGGAAGTCTTGAGATCTTCAAGCTCTTCCTCTATCATGACATTAGTAGACTTCCACCAGTCCACCTTGGTATCATGTCGAGCCAATCCCATATCGAATGACTGCAACTGAAACCCTGAGGCTGCGAAATATTTGAGTTTGCCCTCTTTAGTGGGCTTGGCTACTTCCATGGTGAAATGCCCTATCTCAGGATCACAACCCAGAGTAGACATTGTCTTCACACTCTTCTGCTTGCTTGTGGTAGCCTTGGGTTGAAAGGCCCATGATAGAGTGTCTTTGCTAGGAATTGCTTATCCCACTCTCTTCATTTTGTGCTCTAGAGTGTTTGCTATCCATGACTTTGCGCTGGTAACTTTGTTGGCAGAGACCAACTCTTTGATGAACAGTTTCCTTATGAGAAGAGGAGTGGCTTTAGGGTAGGAAGCGAATGGATTCACCAAAGTGGGTGAGGAGGAGATTAATTTTACAACTTGAGCAACCTCCTATTGCTCCCCACCCCTTTTATCTGATTCTGTAGTAGAGGTACTAGGGCTATCCTCTCCTACTACAACTATGACAGGAGATGCCCTCCTTGGAGTTTCTTGGGTCGAGGTCCCAGCCGAAGTACCCACAACAATAGCACTAGCTAGCTATTTAGGCTTTGTAGTTTTATAAATCTTGGCTATAGACTTAATTTGGTCTATTGGGACTGCTTCTTTGGTGGCTCTGATGTTTGGAAGAGGACCCTCTCCACATGTTTTTTCTAAGAGAGAAGTCTTCTCAGGAGGATAATCACCTCCTCCTGACGGTTGAATTGATCCTTTTGCAACTGTTGGGATTGTTTCTGATGAAGTAGTTGTAACACCTAAAGTTGCCTTTGTCAGAGTTCACTGAGCGGGAGGCTTCCTTTCTGACCTCTTCCTTCAGCCTGTAGTCCACTCAACCCATTGAACTATTCTTTTGTAAATCCACCCCATCAGAGCCTGCAAGTCACTTACTGCTTGGTCTAGCATAGGCTCTGAGCTGATAGGGGTGGACTTTATCTTCTTCAAATATGTGTCATCTTATAGATGATTTCCATCATCTTCTAGCCCTTCTACCGCAATGTTAACATTAAACCTTTTTATCTGTTCAATGGTTAACTGGGCATAGAATCTTTCCCTGCTCTCCAAGTTATCTTTGCAATTGGCCCAATAGTCCTCAATATCAGGTACATGATGAATTGCTTGACTCATCTGTAAGACATCTCTAGCATAATTAATTGGATCATATTGCAGCCTTATAACGTCACATGTTTCCAGAGAGAACCTCTTCGAGAATGTTTTAAGAACATTGTTCACCTCCGACTGGGATGCACAACTGTAAGCTCTGATGGTTATTGGAAATTCATAGCCTTTCTTCTTTGCCTCAGTACAGATCAAATTCACCTAGAGTTCTTGACTCATCACCTCGATTAGCATGATCATGTCAGTAGGGTATCTAGGCAGCTTCAAAGGAAAGTCATCGAAACCTGCAAGACAAAAATATGAGAAATCTCTGAACTGAATAAAATAGATCCAAATTGGCTTATAAAAGCCATGGCTTTAGGAGAAAATCTCTTTTCTTTACAACCTTGTAGCTCCCTACACAGTCTCATTGTAAAGGCGTCATTAACTATGAGATAATTAGTATAACTAATTTGTAGTTGCAAAAAAGGGAAAAACTCATAGCTTTTTACATCATCTGAGAATTCTTCTAACCTAGGAAGCCTAGGCCATATTTGAATCGTAGCTAAAATATACAAGAGGACCGAAGACATGTAGAATTCATTTTAGAACTTGGCCCTATTGAGGGCGTCTGAGAGATTCTCACTCACCATAAGGGCCCATTCAATGAAATGATGCTGGGAGCAGATTATCTGAACTAGGAAGAAATGTTGTTCAACAAAATTAAGAGCTTCACTCTCACCTCTAATCCTGTGAAGATATACCAGGATATCCATGATTATTGGCTTTAGATTTGCACTGAATAATGTTTTGGGCAACTTGACCTTGGCGCTCTTGGGTTCTTTAAACCAGGACTTCATGATCTCTCTTTTCCATACAAGTCTCTTTGCTGAATATTCAGAGACTGCTAGACTATAAGTCATTTTAGAGTATTCCATTTGTTCTGGAATACAGAGAGAATTCTGGACAGACTCTCTATCAATAAAGAGGAGCACCGTATTTTCTGGTAGAAGAATCTACTTGGTGTCTGGGTTGTATCGAGCTATACATTCCTGGACCAACTCAGGAGCTTGAACTGCCACACGAAAACTAGCGGCTTTGACTAACCCGCTCTCCTTAAGCTTTTCTGTGATAGGATGCATCTACTCTACTCTCAATCTATCCTAGAAGTTCTACATATCAAAGAACTTTAGTGAAGTATCTGAGATTTTGTGGCAATAAGAGATAATATCGTTCATTCTGTCGAATCCCACAAATCTAAAAGCCATGTGAGTATGATTACGGATTTCTCTTTGGAATACAGAGACAATGAACAACTAATCTTAGGGACTTTGAATTCAAACAATTTGACAAACAAATGGTGGTCCCTGTTTGAAATCTTCAACTGATTTTATACTTTTGAATTCTTACCGTTTAATGGCCAACTTCCCATGCCACATGAATGAAGAGACCTCTACATTAATGCACAAGTCCGTTACTAGGTAAAACAAATTTATTTGAATTAATTACTTTGCTTTACATGCCTTATAAAACATCTTTTCCCTTTAGTAACTGTAACGGTAACTTTCTTGGAGAGGCGAAAAATTACTTTCCTGCTTCTCCTTTGGGCGGAGAAATACTTTTGTAGTGCTCTCTATTTGAAAATCCACTAAAGGAGAAATCTAGCCTATAGGGGTGTCAAAATGATATGTGTTGATTCCATCAGCATTTTTTGTATGATGTATCTCTTATGAGATGGATTCTTCTTCAAAATTCCTTCACCTTAATGGTTTGGTGGAGAATGCACTTCGCGAGTCAAAACCCGCCTGTAGGAGCAGCGGAGAAGCCATTTTCTTATTTTCCGCCTATAAGCTAACTCCATGAATTTTCCTTTCCTTGACCATTTCTTTTGTTTCCCATAGACTCGATCTAAATGCTCAAAGCTTTCTTGTCCCCGACTTTCTCATTTTCCATGTCTATTTTCTCCTGATACTCTTAAGTCTATCATTTGCGGAAAATGCACTATGCAGGTGATTGTCTGCCAAAGAGAAGCTAAAATTTGATTTGCCGCCAATGTTGCAACATGAAGATATGAGACCAAATATTTCATCTGTATGTGAGTTTGAGTAAAGAATATTTCAAACCACGCCCTTTACCGGATTGGGAACATAACCTACCCGATAAAAACATGATTTAGACCCAGAATTCACCCAGCTTATGAAGGAGAAGTCAAATTAGGGAAATATGATAAAGCCCTTCTATCCTAAGGGGATTTCTAGACTTAGACTCCATACTCAAATGAAACTTCCAAGACTACTACTACACATTAGACATCCATTTTTGTCTTGAGGTATAAAGACCAAAAGTGGGGCAATAGCTAGCTCTGTCTGGGGACTTGGACATTCACATGTCCAAGAAAGGAACTCAAATCTCTAGTTTCACAAAGTTCAACAAAAGGCAGCTCACAACAAAACTAAAGTAAGACACAGAAAGGAAAGCAGAAAGGAAACCTAACTAGGAAAACAAAAATAGGAACCAAATGTAACTATTGTACAACACAAGGGTTATCTTCTTTCAATTGAGATTTGATGGAGCTTCAAAGCTTGACCATTATACATCAGGGGTAGTGCCTCACCATCTGGATAAGTCAACTTGAAAGAATTTTTATCAAGCACTTAATGGATTTTGCAAGATCCTTTCCACATTGTTTCAAATTTCTCGTGCATGCCTTTGGGTTCCCTGCGCTTGTCCCACAATAGCACCATGTCTCCCTCCATAAATTTTTGGGGCCTTCTCTTTTTATCAAACAGGTTCTTCACATGCATCTGATGATGTGTGATATGATCAACCATTTTCTCCCTTCTTCCAATTTACTCAAGTACAGGATCCTCTTCTCTTAGAAACCATCTTCATATATGCCATCTTCTACTACTGTCCTCAGTTTGCAAGTTGCTAATTCCAATGGCAATGGGATACTAGCTTCTACCCCGTAGATGAGTTTAAAAGGAGATACGCCAATGACTCTTTTGGGGGTCACTCTATCTGTCCAGAGGGCTTCATAGATCTTTTTATGCCAACTTCTCTAGTTTTTTGCCACGAGCTTTTTCATGATGTTCACCAAATTTTTGTTGCTAGATTCCACTTGGCCATTCCCTTGAGGGAAATAATTAGAAGAATGGCTGATCATGATGCCGTATTCAAAATAGAATTCAGTAATTTCTTGAGAAGAAAATCATACGGCATTATCCATAACCAACTTAATAGGCACACCAAATCTTACCAGAATATTTTCTTTGATAAACTCACATACTACCTCTGAAGTAGTCATCTTGGTTGCCTTGGCTTCCACCCATTTCATGAAGTATTTTGTTTCAGTAATTATGTAAGTATGACCTACGCTGGAGGTAGGATTTATAGGACCGATAAAATCAAGTCCCCACTGCTAGAATGGCCCTTCAATTATCACTGGTCTGAGGGGTAACACTGCTAATTGTGGCTTCCCGGTAAATATCTTGCATTTTTCACATCTTGCCACCCACTAGTATGCATCTTTAAACATTCCTGGCCAGTAATAAAACTGTCTCAAAATCTTGAATGCAGTGACTGATGAGGAGAAGTGTCCTCCGCAGGCTTCATCATGAAAAGCCCTTAACAGTTTCTCTTGCTATTGTTTGTCGACACATCGAAGGAATGTTCCATTTCTAGATCTCTTATATAGTCTATCCTCCTAGATTACATATTTAGAAGCCTTCAGTTTTAGGTCTCTCCTTTTCTTTGGAGTTCATCCTTTAGGACATTCACCATAGGTCAAGAAATACACAATGTTTTCAAACCATGGGTCTTGCATACTTACCGCTAAAACCAATTGTGTAGCTTTTGGGTCTTTGTTCACTTGATTTTTAGCCATTGCATTGCACAAGGCATTCCCTCTTACCAACTTGTTGGGCTTGATCTCTATGTTGTATTCTTGGGTTTTAGCTACCCATGCTCCTTGGTTGTTACACCCCACATCCTGTTGAGTCAAAACACTCTTCACTGCAACATCAGACACATACATAAGAGAGTGGGAATGTAGAATATAAAACCTAAAATTCTTAAGAGCCTTTACCACCGCAAAAGTGTACTTTTCAGTCTAAGAATATCTCAGCTCATGATTTTTTAGAGGTGAGCTCATAAAAGCGATGGGGGTTTGAATTCGTTCTTCATTTTCTTGCAATAGGATGGCTGACAGAGTATGTTTAGAAGAATAACAATAGATTACAAAATCTTTCTTGTAATCCAGGTGACATAACATTGGGGCGTTAGCTATGGCATTCTTGATTCTTTTGAAAGCTTGCTTACCAGGGTCATTCCATTTGAAATTCACATTTCCCTTCATCATATCAACAATGTGTTTAGTAATTTCAAAGAAATCAGGGATGAATCTCCTGAGGAAGTTTACTTGACCGAAAAATGACTTCACTCCAGTTTTGTTCACCGATAAATTTAGTTGCTGAATAGCTCTCACCCTTTCTAGATTGATCCTTATACCTTCTTGGGAGACAATGTGACCCAATAGTTTCCCTTCAATTATGCAAAACACTAATTTCTTGGGATTCAATGAGATCCCGTCCTCTTGGCATCTTTGCAATACTCTCCTTAGATCATTTATATGATCTACTCTCTTTTTAGAGAACACGGTAAGATCATCTAGATACATACCAATGATTTTTTTCTTCATATCACTAAAAGAAAGATCCATACCTCTCTGAAAAGTAGCTCTGACATTGATCAATCTGAACGACATCCTGTGATATGCGAAGGTCCCCCACGGAGTAGTGAAAGTCATTTTATGTTGATCTGCTTTCTCAACTTCTATCTAATTATACCCTAAGAAGCCATCTAACATAGACATCATTTCAGTTCCAACCATGATCTACAAGAGGTGATCCATGTTGGGAAGGGCATAGTTTTCTTTCAATGAAGATTGATTTAGATTTCTGAAGTCTACACAGATCCTTATTTGTCCATTCTTCTTCCTCATAGGCACTATGTTCGCAACCCAAGAAGAGTGATGGATGGGGTATATGATCTTTGCTTTGAGAATTTTATCAACTTCCCTAAATATGGCATCAACAACTTTGGGGTTGTAGTTCCTTTTCTTATGCTTGAACGGAGTAGCCTCAGGTTTTAAAGGAATTTGGTTTTTGAGTTTCCCGTTCATAAAAATTTTCAAATCTTCATAGCTCCAGGAGAAAATATCTGAGTATTCTAGAAAAATTTTCCTGGCCTCATTCCTTTCTTCTTCAATACAACACTTCCCAATATTGATCATCTTGGGGTCTTTTTCGGTTCCAATATTCATTCCTTCATATTCACCAGTGGTAGGCCCTCTTTCAATTCTTTTCTTCTTCACAAAAGTGTCATGTCTATTGAAGAGATTTTCAAGAGTGACCAAATGGGGTGGGATGATATTACCTTGCAATTGAATAACATCTAACTTATCTTTCTTCAACTCATCTTGGCAGTTTCCTTTATGGTTGCCATGAACATCTTTATGGAAATCGCCACTGCTCTCTAGAAAGAGAAGGAGTTTATTGTCATCTTTGAAAACTTGCCAATCTTCCACATTATCGAGCACAGATGGTTGATATATAACCTCCAATTGGTATTTTTTATCTTTGAATTCTGGGTGGGGAAGTAGTAATGAAGCTGAGACAGCCAAAGAGTCCACTTTGGAATTCAACTCTCTTGGCACAGATTCGATAAAAAAAGCATCCAATGCTTCTATTTCATCCCATACTCTGTTTCTGTAGTTCTTTAACCTATGGTTCTTTACATAGTACTGATTCTTGACTTGACGTACAATTAGCTCAGCATCACCATGAGCTCTCAGAATTTTCACACCTCTTTCTTTTGTAGCGATAATCCCTAACAAAAGGGCTTCATACTCGTTAGTGTTGTTGGTGTTCCCAAACTCTAATTTGTAAGCCAAGGGATCACATACTCCGTCTGGTGATATCAAGACCACACCTGCACCAAATCCTAACAACACACAACTGTCAGCAAATTCAAGAGTCCATATCTGTGGTGGTATTTCTTCAGTGGAAAATTTCTTTTCCTCTTCGGCGGTTTTTCTTTCTTTCTCAGGATCATCGGTGGACAACATATAATTACCAAACTCCAATTCTTGATACAAGATTTGAGCTTTAGGGTCATCAGATTTCAACACTGTAAACTTAGCTTTCTCCTCGGGGACCAATTTAATCTTTTTATTACCTATTGGGATTAAGGCTTGGGACCAATCTAGCTTTATCTCCCCTCCAAGGTCTCTACAAAAACTCCTTCTTAACAACAACCCATAGCTAGTAGGTATATCAGCAATGAGGATTGTTAGCAACATATTTTTCTTGGGATGTGTTGCTAAGGCCACTTGAGCATCCTTAATTTGGCCAACCAAGGGTACTTTCTTGGAATCCATGGAGTACCACCTACCATGGGCTTTAGTGAGAGTAAGTCCTAAGGCTTTGGCCACAGTTGATGGCATTACATTGTCCGAGGCTTCTGAGTCTATTATACAATTTCTCAACCTGCAACCGTTAATATATAAAGACACATAGAATGGGTTAGGATTTTGGCTTGGGAAGGTGGCTAAAACAGATGGCTCCCTTTGTTCAAATGGGTTTGCAAATAAAGACTCATTCTCTATAGTAGTCATGACATTTTGATTTAACTCTCGGCTCCCTCCTTTACAATAATCTACTAGCTTTTGCAGCTCAATAGGATTAGACTAAAGATAGTCTATGGGAGAAATCTGAATTCTGGAATCTCTACAGAATTGAATAATGTTAAAAGAGTTTTGTTCCTTAGCTAGTTTCAGAATCCTCAGGCCTTGATTGGGCTCCTTTGAATTGGAAGTAGATGCCTCATTATTTTTAGGTGCTGACGAGCCAGGGCCTTTATCCTTCTGACTCCGGGTCAGGACCGTATAAGAGGTCCCATCTATGGTGGCATAACATGTTTCTTCTTTCTCTGAATCTGATTCATAGTCTAAATATAAGTTTTCAGAGTCGCCATGTGAGTATGAATCTGGTTCAGCTCCAGACACTCCAGCATTCCACTCGTCGGTCTGATGCATTTACCAAGCATGAGCTACATCAAGGCAACTTTCCCCATCATGATCCATGGTTAAGTTGAAGGCACACATGTTTCCTCGTTTAGGAGGAGCCTCTATAGCTAGTCTCTGTGGTGGAGTAGTTAATTGTAACATTTTTCCTTCTGCATTCCTCCCGTTGTTATGCCTTCCAGGCTACTCCTACAAGTTTCACTGGTAGGGATTATTGAATCTAGGAAGTTTCCTCTTGAAGGCAGTGAATTCATTAGACAATTTTAGGATCATCTCATTAGATGAAGTAGTATTGCTATTACTAGCTCTAGACTGTATCTCTCTTTTCTATTTCTCGGATGAGATCACATGGTCCTCGAGTTCTACAACAATTCTCTGTGTGGCATCCAAATTTGCAAGGTTCATTCTCCTTAAATCATAATTAATGTCCGATGGCATAGCACTTATGAAGAAATTTTTCAAATTTCCTGTCATAGGCCTGTCAGCTCTGCTAGGATACGATTTACCAACTTGTTAAATTTAGCTATAAAATCCCTCATGCTGATTGATGGCTCTTTCTTGATAGAAGTCAATTGAGTCAACAGGGCATGCTCATCTTCAGCAATCTTAAACCTTCTTTTGAAGGAAACCCTCATAGTAGCCCAGTTGGTAATAGAAGAATTAGGTAAATGATGAAACCAATCAGTGGTGCCTTTGACGAGAGTCTCAACAAATAGTCTGATGGCCACATCTTCTTCTCGAACCGCTAGGATGTTAACTGAAGCGAAGAATGTGACAATATGCTCATCTATAGATACTTTCCCATCTCCAAAAAATTTGGGAAAGTTCTTTCTAGAGCATTTAGGGAGAGGGTTATATGCTTCTAGTTACATGAGCTCAACTGCAGCGACCCAAGGGAGTTCCATAGCTACTTGGGGTAAGTAGGGTGTTAGATTGACAATGGGAGTGGCAACTACTCCATGCAATGTCAACACTTAGCAAGTGGTGGATAGCTGGGTGGTTTGTTTAGGAGGTGAAAAAGGCCTGCTCTGGCTCCTTCTAGTTCTGTTTCCCCAATGAGGTAGTTCTAAAAGAGAAAAATTAATATCTACAAGCCTCTCGAAGACTGGGTCTGTGCTACCTTCTTTCCTGGTACTTCTGAGAAATGTTTTAGGCTCCAAATTTTTGCCTAATGCTGTGGCCTAACTTCATGCTCTTCCCTTCTTAGATTTCTTCTCTGTATGGCTCTCTCAAGTGCTTCTGCTCTAGCTTCTTCCTGTTCTAGCACTTGACTGTCGCTTCTATAGTGTTCGGTGCTTCTTCTGTATCTCCAGACAAAAGTATTTAATGAGGAAATGAGATCCTCTTGATCGTCTTGGAATCCAAGATTGGGTTGGAGCACAGGGATTATGTTTTCATGGGGAAGCACCATTTCTCCTCATTGTATGCTTCTGGTATAATGACTGTTCACGTCCCCAGTAGAGTCGCCAAAAATCTGTTGGTAAACAAATTGTTCTTTTGAATGTAACTCTAAAATACCCAAAAATGTTTAAGAATAATTAAATACAACAATTGGGAAATAGTTACTTGAAAACCTATTTTCCCTCTGAATTGGAAGGTATAGCTCCCTTATGTGAATAATATTCAATGAATTTTGATCTTTCATAATCTAACAGAGGTATGCTCTTTACCTGAGAGAAGGAGAGGTAAACCAAGCTAAGTCTAGACAAAAAAAATAGCTCAGGCGAAGTAAATACAATTTTAAATCTAGCCAATTCTAAGATCTTATCAATTAGATTAACTCCCAAAACTGGTGATGTATGAATAATTACTAAAAATGCAGATGCAAGACTAAAGATTATCAATGCAACGATATTGAGTCGATCTATATAATAAGAACATTCCCAAAACTTAGGATAGCAACTGATTTTCCCTTAATTAGTTGTATCAAATCATAATACAAAATTCTGGTTCAAATACAGATTACAAATCTAATTCAAAAGAGACGTTCAAATTCAACAGAAAGATAAATGAAATGCAATGGAATAGTTAAAGAAATGGCATTCAGACGTACTTAATTGACTCAGCAAAAATGTTCTTCACACCAAAATTTAGCCGATGTTTGTATTGATTTTGGGAATAATACATATAGAGTTCTAGATTGGACCATTACAAAAAGGAGTAACTGAAACGGTTCAACTTCCCCAACCAAAAATGATAACCAAAGGTTTATCCGTTACAAAACTAACAAAAATAGAACAAGGGGGAATATATCTATGATTCAGTTTCCTTCCCCTTATCTAATTTGGCTGTGGGTGATTACAACAGTGATGACTTGGATGAAATCTTCATGTCTATTGACGTGGACACTGGTGAAACGGATGAGTGATCTGGAATGTTCTTTGGCTAGAGTCTTGATTGCTTTTGTCTGATCTTTCAGTTCCTCCATAGCCCTAAAGATGCATCCACTCAATTGCTGGAGCTCTGGTACCTTGTCTAGATGAGTCGAAGACTGCTTTGCTAAATTGTGTAGATAATCTGTGAATGACTTCTGCATGTTGAATACTCCAGCTATTGCTTTGCCTTGACCACTGGTTTGCGATTCTACATGAAGTCCTAAGAGAAGTTTAAAATCTTTACTTTGTTCTTCTTGCACCTTAACATCTGTTTGTTGTAGTCCGGTCTCGGCCTAAATGATCATCTCGATTTTGAACTGCAGACTTTGGAGCCATTTGATCAAAGGCTCATCACCCTTCTGTAGAATCTTAGCTTTGAGGGCTTCCTTAGTCTTCATCTTCACTGCCACATGCAACATGACTATGCATTCCTGGCAGCTTACTCTTTCCGCAGTGAGAGTCTGTAAATTCATACAAATGTTGCTCCTCTCTGTTTCTAGCCTTAGAAGAGCATTACCTAACTATTCAATGATTTATAGGCCTTCTAACTCAAGCCTCCCGATCCACCTTTTTCCAATCTTCCCATAATGCCGATCCTCTTGCAACTTAGCCAAAATGGCTTGGTTCTCCGCAGCACTGGGATCAAAGGAGGTTTGGGTGCTAGGAGTGCTCAAAACAGGAGTGATAAGCTGTCTGATGAAGTCAGTTAGTTGGGCCACTTCCACTTTAAGCTGAATTTTGGAAATCTTGAGATCTTAAATCTCTTCCTCTATCACTACATTAGTGGACTTCCACCATTCTACCTTGGTATCATGTCGAGCCAATCCCATATCGAATGACTACAACTAAAATTCTGAGGCCTCCAGATCTTTGAGTCTTCCCTCTTTAGTGGGATTGGCTACTTCCATGGTGAAATGCCCTGTCTCAGGATCATGACCCAGAGTAGACATTATCTTCACACTCTTCTTCTTGCTTGTGGTAGCCTTGGGTTGAAAGGCCTGTGATAGAGTATCTTTGGTGGGAATTGCTTCTCCCACTCTCTTCCTTTTGTGCTCTAGAGTGTTTTCTATCCATGACTCTGCGCTGGTAACTTTGTTGGCAGAGACCAACTCTTCGATGAACAGTTTCCTTATGAGCGGAGGAGTGGCTTTAGGGCGGGAAGCAAATGCACTCATTAAAGTGGGTGAGGAGGAGATTAATTTTATAACTTGAGCAACCTCCTGTTGCTCGCCACCCCTCTTATCTGATTCTATAGAAGAGGTACTAAGGCTATCCTCCCCTACTTCAACTATGATAGGGGATGCCCTCCTTGGATTTTCTTGGGTCGAGGTCCCAGCCAAAGTATCCATAGCAATAGCACTAGCCAGATATTCAGACTTTGTAGCTTTAGAAAGCTCGGCTGTAGACTTAATTTGGTCTGTCGGGACTACTTCTTCGGTGGCTCCGATGTTTGGAAGAGGACCCTCTCCACAGGTCTTTTCTAAGAGAGAAGTATTCTTAGGTCAAGGTTCATCACCTCCTCCCGACGGTTGAATTAATCCTTTCTCAACTGTTGGGATTGTTACTTATGAAGTGGTTACAATGCCAGAAGTTCTCTTTTCCAGAGTTCGTTGAGCGAGAGGCTTCCTTTCTGACCTCTTCCTTCGGCCTATAGTCAACTCAACCCATTGAACTGTTCTTTTGTAAATCACCCCCATCAGAGCCTGCAAGTCACTTACTGCTTGGTCTAGCATAGGCTCTGAGCTGATAGGGGTGGAATTTATCTTCTTCAAATATGTGTCATCGTATAGATGATTGCCATCATCTTCTAGCCCTTCTACCGCAATGTTAACATTAAACCTTTTTATCTATTCAATGGTTAACCAGGCATAGAATCTTTCCCTGCTCTCCAATTTATCTTTGCAATTGGCCCAATAGTCCTCAATATCAGGTACATGATGAATTCCTTGACTCATCTGTAAGACATCTCTGGCTTAATTAACTGGATCATATTGCGGCCTTAGAACGTCATATGTTTCTAGAGAGAACCTCTTCAAGAATGTTTTAAGAACATTCTTCACCTCCGATCAGGATGCACAACTGTAAGCTCCGATGGTCATTGGAAATTTGTAGCCTTTCTTCTTTGCCTCGACACAGATCAGATTCACCTGGAGTGCTTGCCTCATCACCTCGATCATCACGATCATGTCAATAGGGTATCTGGGCAACTTCAAAGGAAAGTCATCAAAACCTGCAAGATGAAGATATGAGAAACGTCTGAACTGAATTAAATAGCATCCAAATTGGCTTATAAAATCCATGGCTTCAGGAGAAAATCTCCTTTCCGTACAACCTTGTAGCTCCCTACATAGTCTCATTGTAAAGGCGTCATTAACTATGAGATAATCAGCATAATTATTTCATAGTTGCAAAGAAGGGAAAAAATCATAGCTTTTTACATCATCTGGGAATTCCTCTAACCTAGGTAGCCTAGGCCAGATTTGAATTGTAGCTAAAATATACAAGAGGACCGATGACATGTAGAATTCATTTTGGAACTTGGCCCTATTGAGGGCGTCTGAGAGATTCTCACTCACCATAAGGGCCCAGTCAATGAAATGATGCTGGGAGAAGATTATCTGAACCAGGAAGAAATGTTGTTCAACAAAATTAAGAGCTTCACTCTCACCTCTAATCCTGTGAAGCAATACCAGGATATCCATGATTTCTGGCTTCATATTTCTGCCGAATAATGTTTTGGGCAACTTGCCCTTGGCACTCTTGGGTTCTTTAAACCAGGACTTCATGATCTTTCTTTTCCATACATGTCTCTTCACTGAATATTCAGAGACTACCCGACTATAAGTCATTTCGAAGTATTCCATTTGTTTTGGAATATGGAGGGAATTCTGGACAGACTCTCTATCAATAGAGAGGAGCACCATGTTGTCAGATAGAAGAATCTACTTGGTGTCTGGGTTGTATCAAGCTATACATTCCCAGACCAACTCAGGAGCTTGAACCACCACAGGAAAACTGACGGCTTTGACTAACCTGCTCTCCTTAATATTTTCTGTGATAGGATGCATCTGCTCCACTCTTAATCTGTCCTGGAAGTTCTACATATTGAAGAACTTTAGTGAAGTATCTGAGATTTTGTGGTAATCAGAGATAATACCGTTCATTCTGTCGAATACCACAAATCTAGAAGCCATGTGAGTATGATTACGGATTTATCTTTGGAATACAGAGACAATGAACAACTGATCTTAGGGACTTTGAATTCAAACAATTTGGAAAACAAATGGTGGTCCCTGTTTGAAATCTTCAACTAATTTTCTACTTTTGAATTCTTACCATTTAACGGTCGACTTCCCGTGCCACACGAATGAAAAGACCTCTAAATTAATGCACAAGTCTGAAACTGGGTAAAATGACTTTATTTGAATTAATTACTTTGCTTTACATGCCGTTAGAAAACATCTTTTCACTTTAGTAACTATAACGGTAACTTTCTTGAAGCGGCAGAAAATTACTTTCCCGCTTTTCCTTTGGGCGGAGAAATACTTTTGTAGTGCTCTCTGTTTGAAAATCCCCCAAAGGAGAAATTTGGCCTATAGGGGTGTCAAAATGATATGTGTTGATTCCATCAGCCTTTTTTGTATGCTGGATCTCTTATGAGATGGATTCTTCTTCAAAATTCCTTCACCTCAATGGTTTGGTGGAGAATGCACTTCGCGAGTCACAACCCGCCTGTAGGAGCAGCGGAGAAGCCATTTTTTGCTTTACCTCCTATAAGATAACTCCATGAATTTTCCTTTCCTTGACCATTTCTTTTGTTTTGCATAGGCTTGATCTAAATGCTCGAAGCTTTCTTGTCCCCGACTTTCTCATTTTCCATCTCTATTTTCTCCTGATACTCTTAAGTCTGTCATTTGCAGAAAAATGCACTCCGCAGGTGATTGTCCACCAAAGAGAAGCTAAAATTTGATTTCCTGCCAATGCTGCAACATGAAGATATGAGACCAAATATTTCATCTGTATGTGAGTTTGAGGAAAGAATATTTCAAACCACGGCCTTTACCGAATTGGGAACTTAATTTACCTGATAAAAACATGATTTTAGACCCAGAATTCACCTGGCTTAGGAAGGAGAAGTCAAATTAGGGAAATTTGATAAAGGCCTTCTATCCTAAGGGGATTTCTAGACTGGACTCACATGAAACTTCCAAGACTACTACTACACATTAGACATCCATTTTTGTCTTGAGGTATAAAGACCAAAAGTGGGGCAACATGTTCCAAAGTTTTGGCATGAACTATTTTCTCCCTCTTAGATGTTTGTTCATTTAGAGATGCATCTTCTAGATTTTCTTCTTTCTCCAACTCTCAAATTCCTTTCAAATTCATTTTATTTGCATTCCCCAACCTCTCAAATTGGCTTGAGCTTTGATTATTTTCTTTAAGGAATAGGGGACTAATCTATTTATTCACTACACATGGGTTTGAAGTGAACCCATTGACTAATCCTTTCACAAATTTTTGGTATCTTCTATTATGATGATTGTGAGGTCAAATTTTATGGGCAGACATAAAATCTATAATTTGACTAACTTTACTTTGTCATTCCATTTTAGGAGTTCTGAAAAATCGCATATACCTTCTTTGAGTACTTAGTTGTGTATTATGCTGAATGTGGACCTCTTAATTCAACACAAACGCAACATAGTCCTTACACAATCGATGGATTTACAAAGACAAACATGAATTGTTTGTTCTGCAAATGCGATTGAAGCGACCTGTTGCC
>MU227294.1:1029990-1069160 GCA_018584345.1 Thuja plicata
TATTAGTGAAAGAATTAAATAATTATGTTTATTTATAATTAAATTAAACAACATTGCTATAAAGACCACATGGTAATTATTAATTACATCTTAAGGGTCAAAGTAACTAGAATATAATTTAGTGGTGGTAAATATATTTACTAGGGTAAGAGTAAATTACATAAACCTTCCTTAAAAATAAATTAAATAAGTATGGTAATGAATACTAAAGCATTCCTGTGAACAACCTCTCTCTTGGGATAAATTTATATTTACACATATTGTATTTAGGAGCTTTAGATCCTTTTCCCAACCTTGCTTGAGACTACTCAATACTGATATGTGGCCATTGAATAAATACACCTTTTCTTCCACCAATGGTAATTTGATTTGGGTTGAAGAGGCTATGGCTTCTTATGCCTCTTTTACTACACTGAACAAGGTTTGAAGTTTAGGAGCAATTAGAATCCTAAGTTCTCCTACTCTGGAAATGACTCTTTCCTTTTCTTTCTCTAGGCCTTTAATCTTATTAGGAAATGAAAGTGCTTGTCATTCTTGTTATGATTTGCAATCACTTAAAGGATCAAATGCTTGAGAAATTTGCTCCAACCTCTGCTCAAATTCCTTATCTGCTTCACAATGCCTTCAATAAAATTATAATTGAATAAACATGACTTATTTATACTCCCACCTTTAATCAGAGCATCCTAAATGATCTTAATGTGGGTATCTAGCACTACCCTTTCATATGATATCCTTCCCTTCAATTCGTTAAATCTTAGCTTCAAGGGACCCAAATTGAGTACCTACCACAACCTTAATCTCTTGATATTGTAAGAAGGGTTGTCAGGTTCATCCTTCACATAGTATGGTATCATCTTCTCAAGAATTTTGGATGCCTACTCCAAGATAGTACTATCTTCTATGTTTGTCTTACACATTTCCTCTCTTGCTTGTGCTTCTGCAAATTGTGCAACTTTTAGCTTTTGTAGGGGTGAGAGGGTTGAAAAATCAACTCATCCTTGTGTCAATTGAGGAACATACTCCAAACTTTCCATTTCCATAAACTCTTTTACTATCATGGTAATGTCTCTTGCCTTGCCTTTATCTCTCCTCTTATTTACAACTGTAACCTTCTTTTCTTCTTCCTCTTTTGGCTCTTCTACTGACACTTGCATCAGCTAATTTGGAGGATGAACATCCTCTACCATCTTTCTCCTTTCTATATCTACATCCTTCCTAGTCTCAGTGTCAGTTCCTTTCTCTTCCTCTTTCTCTTTCTCTATCTCTTTCTCTTTAGTGACCTCATCCTTTTCCACTAGAACTTGTTTTGCAATTGGTTCTATCCTTGCCTCGGGTATTTCCACATCAATTGGTACTACTTTTGGAATACTATCCACATTAACTCTAACATCAACATCAGATAAACCAAGTGGGGTGTACAAAGTACTTGCACTTTGTGTCATAGGTATAATGTCATATTTGTTCTTTACAAGCTAATCTAGCATTATATTTTTTGTCTCATCATACATATATTTTCTGAAGATATCGGCAGGTCTCAAATCACATGAGCGGATATCACATACAAGAAAAATAGCAAGGCATGCAATAAAAAAATAGCAACACGCAAACAAAAAGGAATCACATGCAAGTGAAATCGCAAGGCACGCAATAAAAAAAATACAAATAAAAAGCAAGACATGCAAATAAATAAAATCATCCAAGAAAAAAAGAATGACATGCAAGCAAAAAAGAAAAGCATGCAAACTAAAAACATGACCTACAAGCAAAAAATCAAGGCATGCAAACTAAAAACCTGGCATGCAAGCTAAAAAGAAAGGCATGCAAACTAAAAACATGACATGCAATAAAAAATTCAAGATATGCAATCAAGAAAGCATCATGCAAATAAAAAGAAAGCCATGCAATAAAAAATACAATATGCAAACTGAAAAAATGACATGCAAGCAAAAGTAAAAAAAGACATGCAATTTAATTAGCCATCCTAATTAATATTAGATGAAATTTATTTTACTTTTATTTTATTTATTTATAATTTTTTTTGGGTTTCATGTAATATGGCTAATTGCAATTTGCAATTCATTTTAAATCCATTTAATCAATTCATTGAAAGATATGAGCAATTGTATGTTTAAGATAAGAAACCCTGCATAGATCATGAGTTAGACTCTCGAATCCTGTATGCAACAATAAATTAGAAAAGAAAACTTGCATGCAAAAATTAATGCGAAATCAGATTTTGTGTTTTCACGTCGGGTTCACCAAATGTAGTAGGGGCTTCTATGAAAGCCAAACAAGAAATATTAGTAGCACCGATTATTCAAAAATAAAAAATCAACTACTAAACCAACTGAAGCCGTACAAAACAGAAAAATAATAAATTATCATGATTAAAATGAATTAAACTAAATCAAAGCAAACCATATGATACTTTGAGGCTTTTGTTGCTTATGTTTTCTCTATTGGGATGTGACTCGCTGACACTTAGTAGTGATTCCGACAGCATCCAGACTCAAAGATCTGAGAAACTGATTATAAAACTTGATCACTAAAGACTCGATAAAATTGCAACATAAGTTTGATACAAATTTCTGAGATGAAATATGAGAGAAAATGAGGGTTTATATAGGAATTCTGGGTTGAACTAATGATCAAGGTCAATTGGGGAAAATCGAGATTGATGGATGAGAAAATTAGAGACTGGAGAGAATTTGGGTAACTTTCTAGAATTGAAGATTTAATTCTCATTTAACTCAAAAAGAAGAGAGTTAAAAGATAAATATAAGACTGAGAAATTTCCCATGTTCGAAAGATAATGTTTCCAAATAATGAAAATAAGAAGCAGGAAAAGATTCTTGATTTTTGGTTTTTTTAGAAAATTGATTTTCAAATTTATGAGGATTTTGAATTTTGTAGAAATTATTATTCCTCATCATTTTGAAATTTCTGATTTTTGGAGATATTAGATTTTCAGAAATTTTTTTTTTTGTTTATGAGGATTTTGAATTTTTAGAATTTTAGAATTTCCTCATATTTGATTTTTAGATTTTTTAGAACTTTAGGATTTTAAATTGAATTAAGAAATTCAATTTATGAGAAGAACATGAAATTAATTTGAAATTAATCAAAATTAGTTCAAAATGGAATTAATTTGAAATTAAAGTTAAATTAAAATAATTTTGGAATTAATTTAATTTATGAAGAACTTAATTAGATAATTTGAATAATTAAATGTAATTTATCAAACTATAGGAATATAGAAATTGATTTTAATTAATTAGTAAAGACTAATTAATTAAGGTTAATTAATTAAATAATATTAATTATTTATTTAATAGTAAGAAGATGAATAGGTGATGAAAAGATTAGGTTAGAGAGGAATAAATGAAGATTGATTAAATGATTAAAGAATCATTAATTAATAGAGGAATAATTAATAATTTAATGTTAACTAGCAAGCATGTCTATTTTTGGGTGTCTATACATTCAAAATCTAGGATATCACATGCATCTTACTCACGTGTTTCAACAAGAAGGATAATGTCCTTCCCCTCTACTATGGACCCCACCCATGGACCTCTTCTCCATGGATAACATCTATATTTCAAACTCACTACACTTAAGTAGTCCCATGGGGGCCCTATTTCGTATCTCTTATTTGAGAAATACTCACTAATTTGAGCTTTTCCATTCTAAATGAAATAAAAAGTGAGGATACTTTGACTTGTAAAATAGTAAAATTTAATAGAAAACACCTTGTTCTCCAACATGGACAGTGATAGACGATCAACTAATAGTGCACTTTCCAAACTTTGAAAACCAATTCCATGATTGAATGTATGATACAAGGATTATCAATGAAGATAAATAAAGGTTTTAGGTGATACACGGTAGCAGAAGACTACCAGTAGCTACCCACATTCCAATAGTCATGCACTCTACACACACCTGGCCCCCAATTACTAGTTTTAAAGGAACCAAAGAAATGATAACAAAAATCCCATTAACAAATATATCATGTACTAATAGTTCCCCACTTGTACTCATAGTAATGGGTAGTTTTGATCGACTACTGCCAGGACATTTTTGCATAAGTAATTTTTGAGGTGGTTGTAGTGCACGGTTATTGGGGCATCGTTAATTAGGTATGGGGTGAAACTTTGAAATGACCACATTTTGACCCTTTGGTGCTTAACATATTCTATAGGGAGCATCCTTACTACCCAAAAGCCAAAACAAAATATTTTTTAGTTGATAAGTTGCATACGGAGACAACAACAAAAAATTGTTAAAATCCTATATATGGTCTAGGCTCTCTAGGTGCATAAAATAAGCTATAATGGATACATGTACGCTTCCCCTAAATTTGGGCAAACTCATGTCGAAGACTTGTGACAATTCAGACAACCGAGTGAAGGAACGACATAACAATAACTTAGCAGAGAGGGATCCATTATATTTGGTGACTAGAATGATGTTTAAGCATATTATAGGTTCGCTAAAATGGAAAAGGATCTAAGGACTTGCATTTGAATCCAAAAATAAATGGAACAATGTCACATCAGACAAGAATGAGGAACACCTAGTGGGGCCTAGCAACAAATACTCAATTCTATTATGAGGTGCACTATAACAAATAATGCTAGAGACTTATGGAACATGGGGGCTCATTATCAAATGATAAAAATGTTTCAAGGATGACTTAAGTGGGACTTAACTAGACAAGAAGGTCAACAGAAAATTAGAAAATTTGATGCATGACCATTAACAAATATTTTAGATTTCAAGTATGACAAAAAGTAGACCCTAGTAAATACAAACAACCTAAAATGCAAAGGCACTATCACCACCTAGGAGGTGGCCTGGTTCTTGGCTTGAAATCACTTATAACTTGTTATATTAGTATGTGATAATGTGTTAAGAATTTATTTCTACTATTACTTATTAAGAAACAACATGGAATTTTTTTAATGTATAATACATGATATTTGTTTGATGATATACAAAGAAAAAAGATAATTAAAAGGTCTTTACTTGATTAAAATAGGCTATAATTGTAAAATTAAGTTGTAAACACTTGAAAGAAACTACTTTTGAATTTTGGAAAAGCATCTAAATATAATTTGAAGGTCCCCAAAGAAAAATTATAGTTCGCAAGGCATCACTAGTCACCTAGGGATGTCTTAGAGTTGTCCTTAGAAACTATTAAATCTTGTAGGGGACCTCTATGGTGTGATTTTAAACACTTTCTTTCCTAACAAATTTTTTTTGGATTTACATATGACACTTCATAAACCACATGCAAACATCAATCAATAAAGGAAACCTTAGAAAAGAGAATATTTAAAGGGTTGTTTAATTCAATAGAGCACCTTGTCAACATACAAACATAAGTAATATGATATGAAAATGAGTACACACACACACACACACACACACACACACACACACACACACACACACACACACACCATGTGGTAGAAAGAAAGAAAGAAGGAAAATGGAGATTTAAATATTTTTAGATGAGAAAATAATCGTCAAAGAGTAATTGGATCAAATTTGGAGACATAAGAGTAAATTGATTCAAGACCGGTTAGCGAAATTTGTTAATTAGTTAACTAATTTGACTGTTTAGTTAACTAACTTGACTGATTGGTTAAGAAATTTACTAGATTAGCTCGCTAATTTGATTGACTATTTAGCTAACTTGGTTGATTAGTCAATTAGTTTGAGTGATTGGCTAACTAACTTAATTGATAAGTTGATTAATTTGATTTAGAGGTAACATGATCAACTAATTAGTCAACTAATTTGACAGACAACAACATGAAATGAAATATGGGTGAGGATGATTAACATTTAGTTATTTTAATTAAATATGTGAGCATAGATTAACAAGAAGCTAATTAATTAATTAACTATGGAAGGTGGGATTGTTAGAGTATTATTACTCTTTTTTGGCTTATGCTTTCTCTTAGGTGCATATAATTAATACTTCATATTAATTATATTGCGCATCCTAGCTTTTAGGTTTTAGGGTTTGTTCACCTTTATAAGGTCAAACTTTGTAATTACTTTTTATTAATTCAGATTATATTTTCGCTCTCTCTTTCTGAGCAACTTCTGAGTTCTTCAGCTTTTTCATTTTTTGCTTCTACTTTGTATCAGGTTCTTGCATGCAGGTGTATTCGGGGTCTGTGGATTTGCATGTTTGCAAAATTCTACAGGGATTACTAAATTTATCAAAATAGTATAATTAGACACAACATAGCAATTTCAAGGTCTTGTAATATTATAATGATAAATCATAGTAGATAAATATCAACATTATTGGGTTGGAATCATTGTGTCTGTACTAGATGGAAACCATGCAAGTCCAAGCATATAAATAAAACCTTAATTAGAAATGGAAAAGGAAACAATAAACTAGGTGAATGAAGGACACATTGGGACAGATAAGAAGGGATTCAAATAGAATAAAAAATGAAAAATATATAAAGAATGGAGAGAAATGTGAGAGAAGGAGAATGCAAGAAAATATATATAATTAGTGAGATAAACATTTGTGACATTGTTCACAAGCCTTAAAAATCTATTGTAGAGATTTATACAAAAGCCACAACGCTACTTCAAAAATCTATTTCTCCAAATATGTCAATGCAAGAAACTAATTTGTTACAAAATAATAAATAGAAAGAATATGATAACTTATTTTTGTAAAATGAGGGAGGGGGGTACTTATAATTTTTTGCTAAAATTTTAGGAAAAGGAAAAGTAACAACATGATATACAAGTAACAATGATCTTAAATGAAGATAATCTAAAGAGGGTTGGAAATGTTATATGAATATGATAACTTAGGGAAACTTCAAGGCTAAGAAATGCACGGGTAGGGGAGAAAATATGTGAGAAATGACAAAGAAAGATAATGATGAATCAAGGTTGAATATGTGGTTAAAAGATGGCAAACAAAGAAAAAATGAGAACAAGTGAATAATAATAGTAAAGGGAATTATAGAGTATGTAATTTATGTTATTGGAGAACCATAGAGCCAATCCACACTTGGGGTTGACTTAAGAGAACTTAAACCTAGCAATCCAACAATCTTATCTAAGTTGGTTATAAACACTACCTTGACATATTCAAACACAAAGAAGGAAAAGGTGAAAAGCTCTATGCTATAATATTTTTTCATATTATTTTCACACTTTACAAATTAGATCCATGCTTCATATTAGACATGCATTGCCCAAGTTCAAAACCAAAATCTTAGATTAAACCATTGTAAATTTGTAAATATTTTATCATGGTTACATTCATGAACATAAATTTTGTATGTCTTTACAATTAGATTATACACGATATCCACAACAATATATTGAATTATTATTCTCAAAATCAAGTACCCCAATACATTTATTTTATTCTTAAAACAATATTTCAATTTTATTCAACCAAACTCTAAGATTAATCTAAGTTTCTACGTGAATAAATAAAATCTGAAATAGAAGTAATAAACATTTTCAACCATCATCGTTTGGTAGGGAAGTCTAAATTCCAAGACTGATTCCCCATGGTTTACAACTATACTCATTCAATCAATCATCTTCATAATAGCTTGAATCTTCCAACTCCAAGGCACTTTCATTTAAAACAAACATAATCTATTTATTTTTCTGTAATGGATTACAAACATAATCTATTTAAAACAAACATAATCTATTTATATTTCTGTAATGGATTACAAACATAATCTATTTCTAGTTCTGTAATAGATTTATTCTTAGAACTGTAAATCAGAATAAATGGTGTTGCTTCAACTGTAAATCAGAATAAATGGTGATGCTTCTTTCTATGAGCTTCCTCTTCCTATTTCTTGTCTCTCTTCTTCTTGTCTCTCTTCTTCTCACGGTGTTCATGGAATGCAAAACCACCACTGCCCACAGCAGCTGCAGCAGCGATCTCCTCCTTTACCTTGTGCCTGTGGGCATTCTCTGGATCTTTCTTTGCTCGGTGCTTCTCATACTATCACATCACAAAACCAGAATATTAGCTATAAAACACACAAATTTAGACATAAAAATGCCAGTTTGCATATACCCATTGAATATGTATCAACACATCACATACTATCACATCAAATGCTATGGATCTTTCTTACTATCATATCAAAACAAGAACCCAAGTGTTTATTTATTGCAAAATCACACAAATTCAAACATGAAATAGTAATCAATTTTGTGATGAATAAAACCACTGACATCACAAGTGCGATTTCACTAGAATAAAAAGCCTCAATCTTTAATTTGAAATCAAAATTCATAGACAACATCCTTCAATCTTTTAACTTTAAACCAAAACAAAACCCTAAAAACAATAACTTGACATATACTCAGTGTGTATATATATCAAACAAAGTAAAAATACCAGTGCAAATCCTCCAGCAGCCACAGCGCCTAGTGCAGCAACATGCTCCAAATGCTTGTGGTGTTTTTCCTCCTTTCTGGCCTTCTCATACTTGTCTTCACCACCATACTCAGCGCTCACTTCCTCCTCTTTCTTGTGGTGAAAGCGATGATGATTATGCTCCTTAGACATCCTTCAAATGAAAATTATGGATATATACACAGGAACTACTTAAATACAATGAAAAATATGGATATATACACAACAAATAGAATTACTCAAAACAAGGGCAGAACAATTTCGGAGAACTGGGTATTCCAAACAAGTGGTCTGATGAATATAGGGAGATATACAGTGTATATATAGCCCTTTGGCAGTCGCGTGTGATGAAAGTAACCGCGTTTTGGAAGATGTCTTTGTGATAACAACGTCCATATTATTTAAATCTTTATTGACGTTGGATGAGATGAGAGAAGTTACTTACGCGGGGAAGGTAGGTTCGTTAGAACGTTACCTTGGAGATCATACCGGGTGCTTGAAATTGCACGCGCCTTGGTTCCCATGCACACTTTTGTTTTTCTTTTAGTTTTTCATTATTTTAAGGGACATAATAAATTATGTAAAATGCGAATTGTTGGTTTTTTAAGATTTTAGTAATGTTGATGATAGAATTGATGTGAGAGAATCTAAATAAATATGCATTAAAAAGTGAAATATGGAGATTAAAGTTTTGCATGTGATAAGATGATATTTATTTGATCATATTTTATGAAAAAGATGAATTTGTCCTTTCAAGTTAGATTATCATAATTGGAAATTTTGATTGGCTTAAGGTTGTAATTACATTAACAATGATGATATGTAAATGTGTGTTTATGATTGATAAATTTGTATTGAATTTATGATCTTATTTTGCAAGTCTACAATTATGTCCTCTATGAAATTGGATCTTTGTTACAAATTTGCACTAAGTGTTCTTCTAGTACCATCTAATGTAAGAAAAGAAAACGGTGGTGATAAAGAGAATTATGGAGTTTATTGTGCAAGGATTGAAGATTATAACTTTTGCATGCCTTAATCAAGCCTCAGGATCAAACTGATAGTAAAAGTAAATAAACAACAGAGGTGGCAATAATTTTTTTAATTAAGATAAGCAGGAGAAGGGCTCCCAACCCATTACAAATCAACACATATAAAGTCAAAAATAAGTTGGGAGGCCTAGATATCAAGCCCGCAAAACACAACTAACTACATAATCATACATATGAAATAAACTGTAGAGTTCACTAGTTTAATAAAGTTTAAAAATAACTTAGGAAACAACAATAACCAATAAGGATAAAACAATATCATAAATGAATAAGAACTAGTTAATTGATTCCGAATCTTAAACAAGTTTCTCCAAATTCTCTTCCAAACCAGTAGTAGTCGCAATCTTTCTGGCATTCCTCTAGTCTGCAACTTTCTTCTTATCTCTTCTCTCCACTTTTGTTCCAGGTGTAACCATCCTAGCCATAGTTTTGTGCATGAGGCTATTGTTGATCCTAAACAATTGCTCCATGGATCTCCCTAACACAATTTTCTTTTTTTCTATTTCTCGCACATCCCATACACTCCTATGGGTTTTCCAAGTTTTCAGCCATGGCAATAAGGTCTTCAATCTCAACAGAGAACACTTGGTATTTTTTCTCTTTACTAATTGTCATCCCTTTGTCTCCGTGGTCTTATTCCTCTTCTTCAACATAGTTCTTAAGAATGTTAAGCCCTTCTAGGGCTTCTCTCGCATGGTTATTATAAGGTGGGGAGAAGGATAGGGACTCCTCAAGAAGAGACTCCTTAAGGGTTATGTCAAGTGGTTCCTCCAATATTTATTCACTTTCCTTTTCATTAAAGGTGTTTTCTTCTTTCTCTTCCTCGAGGCAATTATTGCCAAATGTTGAGGCTATCTTTGTACCCGACATGTAATCTTAGGCAATATCTTAGGCCTCCTTTCACCTAAGGAATTTGTGTCTTCCTTGACATTCTCTCCATCTGATATGTCTATACTCGAGGAGAGGAGGGGTAAGATATTAAAGGGCTTCTTTTTGGTCTAGTTCTCATAGCTGTTCCTTTGTCCAAGCTTGATTTTTTTTTCTCTTAACACAATTTTTCCTTTATTGTGAAGGTCCAATAGGGAGTTAGCAAGGCCCATATCAATATTCTAGTGAGGGGAATCTTGTCCTAAGAAAATATCTTACTTTTTAGGAAAAGTAACTAGGGGATTTTGAGCTTTGGATGAGCAAAGCATATCATCCACAAATGCAATTATTTTTTTACTTTGATTAATACAAGAATTAGAAGGTTAGGGTTTTGGAGGGAGGCCAATTTGTTCTAATGAGGGGCAGGTTTCAATGAAGGAGCAGTATCAAAATACAAATTATAAATTGCATACAACAGAGAGTGGTGTAGTAGAGGGTAAGATTCCTTGCTTATACATTTTTTGCATTGAAAATATTATAAGGATGGGAAAATTAAAGACTAATTATGCCTAAGATGATTGATAAATAGAAAATGATAGTCATGAATAGTTGCAAACCGTCCTTCAAGGGTTAAAACTTGATCAGGTGGTAGATTATGACCTGTCACAACATTGTAGAGTCGTCTCTATTGAACCCATTTTGGTACATTTTTTAATTTGTTCTCCCCTTTCTAAGAAGAGTTTAATTTAGTCCTCATAGTTTAGTTTAATTTTTAGATTTGGAAGCTCTCCGAAGGTGAGTGATTATACTTGACCTATGCTGAGGATATGCTTGCCGTCATGCATGTTTTGTCCAAGTTTTTGCAATACCTCGTTGGAGCAAGATTTGTTGTGAGGATCGACCACAACAGTTTGAGATATTTCTTAGTATAGAAGGATTTGAATGAGAGGAAACATAAATGGGTGAGGAAAATCCAAGTATATGATTTTTATATTGAGTATGTGAAGGGTAAGAAAAATGTGGTGGCCAATGCACTGTCTAGGAGACCTATCATATATTCATTATCATAAATTTCAGTAGATTAGAAGGCTGATTTATTGGTTGAATACGATCCAAGAACACTTTTCTTTCTAGTTGATGGATGGTCAGATACGTGATGATAGGTAAATGGTGGTGGATGATATTATCTACTACAAGGACAGGATATATGTGGCACTAGAATAAAAAATGAAGGGAAAGATCTTGAGGATGGTTAGTGACTCACCATTGGTAGAACACCCAAGGTACATCAAGATTTATAAAAAAATTATGAGATGTTCTATTAGAAGGGCTTGATTAAGGATGATGTGTTATATTACATCAAGGAGTGTACCACTTGTACAAAAAAAATCCAAGCATACTTTTCTAGCAGGGTTACTTTTGCCTTTGTCAATTCTGAATCACAAATAGAAGAGTATTTCAATGGACTTCCCAAGGTGCAAGGTAACGATTTTATTTATGTTGTGGTGGACCAGTTGACCAAATATGTATATTTATTTGTCATTCCCAAGGAGTTTTGGGCATTTCAAGAATCAATTTTTTTCTTTTTAGAGGTGTTTTATTTGTATGATCTTCCATAGAGCATAGTTAGCGATAGAGATAAGAATTTCCTCAGTGACTTTTGGATAGATTTTTTCAATTAGAAGGCACATATTTGTACCTAAGTATGAGCTATCATCCTCAAACTGACTGCCAAACTAAGATAGTAAATAAGTGGTTGGAGGGCTGCTTGAGGAACTAAGTAGCAACATAGCAGAAAATGTGGATCTATTGGCTTCATTTAGGGGAGCACCACTGCAATACTACATGTATCATATGTCCATAGATATGGAACCTTTCAAGTAACTTCATGGATATGAGATTGCATTATTTGTGGATTTTGAATTGGGAGATAATCGAGCATTGAGGGCCAAGGAGTGGTTGCAGGAGAGTCTAGACATCATTTGATCTCTCAAGGATAATCTACAGTAGGAAAAAAAAAATAGAATATATACATCGATTAGCATAGGGTTGAGAAGAGTTTTAAGGTGAGATATTTAGTCTACCTCTAGTTATAGCCGTATAGGTAGTCTTCCTTGAAGAGTATCGGTTCCAATAAGCTCAAGCATTTCTTATATAGACCATACAAGGTGATACAGAGAGTAGGGGAGGTTACCTACGAGCTAGAGCTTTTGGAGGGGATTCAGATTCACAACACGTTTGATGTTTTGTGTCTCAAGAAGGTGGTTGGGCAGTATTTCATAGTTTCTAAGGAGCTTCCACCTATTAACGAAGAGGGTATACTACAATTAGAGCCCATAAAGATCATTTATGTCAGGGAGAGGAAGCCGACGTCATGCAAAGTTAAGGAGCACCTTGTTCTTTAGAAGGATTTTCCAATGGAGAATTCCATGGAGAGGGAGTAGATTTGTGAGCTTCTAAGTTTGCAATTTATTGAGGGAAAGAAATCATTAGGTCATGACGATGATAATGTCCCCAACATATCTAAATAACTTAATCAAACCGATTAAGTGGTCCTAAAATTTAAAATAGCATTATAAGGACTTATTTAATTAATTAATGTAATTATAGAATAAAATGGACTATAGTAATAAAATAATAAAGCGATGTCGGCCTATCCTATTGTAATTTTATAGACTCTTCTTGGAGGTCTTAATAAGTAGGTGGTTGGGAATTGTGTTGATCATTGTAGAGTTATCTCTTTCTTGTGTATTTGCAATTCCAATTGGACTCGAGTTATTTTGTGTGTAATTTTTGAGGTGCAAGATCCTCCCTAGCCTAGTAATTGAAATTTTGGTGGGAGCAGCTCCTCACCCTAATCTTCCTTTCTATCCAAATTTTTGAAGTCTTCTCTAGAATACAAATTTTATGTAATCAATGATTATTATCTGTGGTTTGATTTATAATACTGTTCAGTCTGGCATATTATATCATAAATATGATATTTCATCTTTCATCAAGTTCATGAGATATCTACATGTCTACTCATTTAATTATATATGCACACATATAAAGTTTATACTAGAAGTAGAAAGGTCTCATATTTGTAACTATTTCACTAAGCAATATATCAATACAACTCAAACTTGGAAAATAGAGAAGACTTCTATTCAGCAACCCGATACCCTCTCATCATAGAGAAAATTAACACTAGTCTCGTGATAGCATCATTGTTGCAACTACCGTATATCCACAGAACCTATAATGCTTAATATAATAAATTGTTTGATTCCTATCCATTTTGATTTCTAATTTGGAGCATCATTCCAACCAATTAAGGGCTACTCATACCCTTCAATAGATTGGAATATTTGTACATGTAGATGTCATATGGGTAAGTGAAAGACTTTGTTGTATGGGTGAGTGCAAATATCATGCTGGTGTATGGGTACGAGGAGTTTTGTATGAAGAGGTTGTCGTACAAGTAAAGGCTCCATATGGAAATTTTCATATGAGTGAGCCTAATTCTATACACTTATGGAGACTAGTAATTTGGGTACAGAGAGAGGTTGTATGCATACAATAGTCATATGAAGAACATTTATGTGTCAAAATTTATATTCAATACATTACACCTAAGAAAGACCAGTAACATCATGTTCCATGGGACAAGTCATCAATGAACTCTAATTGGTAGAGAGGAAATCCCCATCAATGAAGTAGGACGTACAACCAAAATGGAAATTGTTGGTTCAATTATAGATGCCCTTCCTTTTTTTTCTCTACGATCATTTCAAAGAATAGGGAGTAGCCTTAAAGAATGAGAAACAAGTTCCAATGGAGATGAGTGAGTATGCAGTGACCTCTTACCCTTGTCATAGATATAAGGGTGAGGGATGCTTTTTAGGATGGTAGATAAAATGGAGAACGAACCTTAGACTTTAGCAATTTGGGTGTCATTCCCTTGTGTGCACTAGGAACAAATAAAAGAATAGGAGAGACCATTGGAGATTGTGTGGTCTTCAGTGAATAGGGAGGTTTACTTTAAGGAAGATGCTTACCCTTCACCCTTAATGAATAGAGAAGAGAAGGTGAATCATGCTAGAAAGTAGGGGTAGGTTAAGATGCACAAAAAAAAAAAGGAGGAGTCACATGTGCTACAAATTGAACATAATTTTAGGATAGTTTCTTGTTCTTATACTTATTATATGTTTTAAACAATAAATCTTCCTAGTGAAGTAAGGGCCCTACGAAAGAGGCCAAAAATGGTCAAGAAGGAAGTCCTCATAGGATACCACGAGCTGATATCTATTATCATGCATTGTGTACATAGTACCCTCATGGAATAACTTCAAGCATTTATGAACTACTAAGAGGGTTGCACCCATAGAGACTACTCATGGGATGCCTGGCTTAACATGAAAGAGGTTTGACTCGTGGATAGCTACAAATGTAGTTGATACCACCTTCGGTCCCTGTTGCCTAATTTTAGTTTAAGGTCTTTAGGTCCTTAGGGGTAAAATTGTTCTTTGGTGATCTGCTTCTCATTCATCTTGAATCCTTCCATAATGTGCTTACCTGCTAAATGATTTGCCTTGCCTATTTTAGCCTAGCAGGTTTTAAATCTTTCTGCTTCATCTGGTGTTTAGGTGATTTAGGTATGTCGGGAAAAGGATAGCTTCATAGCATCTTTTGAATGAGAAGTAGTCACCCTCGGGTCTGTAATACTCAACATGTTTTTTCGGAGGAAAAGCATACATTTTATATGTGATTGGTAAAAAAATTTTCTTAAAAAGAGTTTGTTAACTCCCGGAGATATCAAGTTGCGGAGTAGTAGTAGAGATCATGCAGTTTCTGAAAAAGATGGTCTCAAAGGTGCAAGCCTGATACAAGTGAAAAGAGCAAATAATAGGCCAAGTGCCCCCGACAGAAAATAAGGTGTTTAAGTGCACAAAGGATAAAAGGTGAAGCCGACGGGATACTTTTCCAAAATAAAGGAAACAGGCTTAGGGAAAAATTATTCTTTTATGTTCTCTTTCCACACATGATGAAATGGTCTAATGTTCATTCATTTTGGCATCGGAAGGAAAATATGTTCTTTTTTCACAAAGACTAAAGTTTTGTTTCGGAAAAAGTGGCTAATGAACATAAAGATAGGTGTAAGATTGAGGATTTTGAGGCCGTTATGTTCTCTAAAATGGGAATTTCAAATAGCCATTGATAATCAAAAATTAAATGCTAATCCTGTCGTTGCGTCAAAAATTAAATGCTAATCCTGCCATTACGTCTGTTAGGTTACCTTAATGTCATTTGTGTGGTGCCAACATTCGGATCTTAGCGGCTATTTCTTAAGCATTTGCCATCATTTTCTGCTCACAATTTTGAATAGCAAGTCATCTGTCTTCACTCATGTTGTTAGTTTCACTGCAAATGGTTGTTAAAGATTCTGGCTACGACAGATTAATTGGTATTGAGAGTGAATTGAAGGAAGTTTCTGACACATCTCTAAGATTCTTTGATCTCAGAGATTTGCACAGAAGATTGAATTCTCATCCACTTCACCCAATTATGCAGAAGCTCAAGGATAGTGGTTTGGTAGAAGCTGGAGGATTTCCAATAGCAGTTCAAGCTCTTGAGCTTGTCAAAGAATGTATAGAGAAATATGACTGAGCTACAAAGAAAATCCTCTTTCTAGATCAGTCAATTTTGCTAACAATTGATAAAGCCCTAATCCAATCTACTTTCGGCATTCTGGCAAAAGATGTGTATTGTGAAATCGACTTCGGTTCTTCTGCGTCTATGTTCAATGAAAAGAAGACTCTGAGGAGGGAAGACATGCAGAGGACCTGGTTCCAGACCCCTTGATCAAAGAAAATTAAGATGCTGAAGACTCTCTTCGGAACAACCCTAAAGAGGGAAATTGTTGATATCCTAGCCTTGTTGACTAGATTGGATGGAAAGCTTGAGAATTTAGATCTCGTTGAACATAATTTCTTCCTTTTTCAAGTTGTCAATGCTGAAAATATGTTCATTGATTGGGAAAAAATTCTGTGTGAGAAGCTTTCATCCTGGATGAGCTCTTGTCAAGGATTCAAACAATTCTACATGTCTTCTTACTTGATTTATGCTTTGGCGACTCAGCACCTGTGGCCCGGCTTACCAGCAATCCAGAACTCTAACAACAATACCAAACTTTTTAAGTTCTACCTCAATTTGCAATTGCATCGGAGCTTTGAGGAATATACTACTGTAAATGATACATTCACAATGAGAATATATCATGAACTTCAAGGTTACGCAGAAAGAAGATTCTTGCTAGAGGCCATCTCGGCAATCAGTCAGATTGGATGCTCTTTCATCCAATTCCTGAGTTTCTCTTATCTTCAGATAGGAGCCTTCTCCTGATTTCCTAAGAGACTACCCTGGTATCCTGAAGATAAGGTAGTCTTAGTGGAGCTTTGTCGGTAGATATTGGAAGTGAACACTGTATGTTCAACTGTAAATAAGATCGCCAGAATTTCCTTCCCCATGGTGGTTGGTCCATTTTCCTGTGCGTCCAGATCTGATGCCCGGAATTTAGTAAAGAGTTTTGAAGATAAGATCAAGCTTCCTGATTATGAGGTTCTTAGGCCTCAATATGTTCCTATAGGTTTTGTTAGAGATCACCTGAAGCTCAGACATGCCTACAGACATGTCCTAGACATTGAAGATTTCTAGGCCAAGTGTTTTAATGAGTATCAAAAATGGGAAAAACTATGGTCCTGTTTAACTTTAAATGACATTACAATGTATAACCTTGCCATTAATGTGTCTGATCTCGCAGATGACAATCTCTTCAAGAAACCTTCATCCCACAACAAGATCAAGGTGTTTCCTATTTCTTCCTCTCCACCAACTGGTCTAGTGATTGATTCATTGGATCTCCTCATGATGGGCATTATCAAGTAAACTGACAAGTGGGTAGAATGGACCAGAGCACGATGAAAAAGAACTTCTGGCGCAGGTTCATGCAGAGGAATGACTTCAGGAGCTGAGAAATCATCTTTAGAAATTGCTTCTTTTGTGGTGCCATTAGTTTCAACATGTGCAGTGCAATCCTCCGGGCAAGGAGGTGACCAGCCACCGAAAAATAATATTCCCATAATTTTGACCTGTGGAGATGGTTCACTCCCAAACATTGGAAAGGAAGAAGATAGGGAAAATGAAAAGAAGAAAGAACAGGAGGTGCTGATGACCAATCCTCCCTCCCAGAGTCCAATTATCACCTTGGATGACACAAATCCCATGGATGGTAAGAATTCCTCTTGGTAGGTAGACATTCTGGCCCTTTCGGTGACCAAGGTTTCCTCCTTCCTTGTTCCTCCTAAAGACAAACAAACTCCTCCGATTGCCCAGAAGTTGTTTGATCCTATGGATCTTCAGTCTATAATCAAGGTGCTATCCAAAGATTCATGGTTGGAGGAAACCATTGAGAAGAAGAAACAACATGATGAGGCCATTTCTTTGGAGGACCTGATCTTTAAGGCAACCTCATCTCAGCCACGAGAAAAGAAGGAGAAGAAGAAAATGACCATAGCGGCCCTTTCCCATGACTCCACGACTGGGCATATGCTAATGGAAATAGCAGAGCCATAGAAAGAAGGAAGGTTCATGAACTCTCAGCTCAAGATTTCTAGATCAAAATGGTGGACCTAGGGGTGCCAGTGCATGACTCGATGGTGAATATCTGGAGAACCACCAATGAGCATATTGAGGACAGATTAGAATAACTCTGAGAAAACAAGGACATCCTCAATTCCAAAAATAAGGAGCTAATAGAGTATATTAAATCTATTCTTGGCACTACTTCCTCTGCTCAGTTTGATCCCAATGCAGAGGAGAATAAGAACTTGCTACTAAAGTTGTAGCAAGAAAGACAGTTTGGTCAAATTGGCAGAGCATGCATAGAAGTGATAAAGGTTCAAGGCCCCATTGTTATCAAGAATTTGGGGAATCTTCTACTTGATGCAGACAAATTGAAGGATACAACATCAAAGCACCAGAAAACCATCTATAATGCATCCACTGGATTGACATAGCAGTTAGGCACCTTGCAGGAGGTGATTGATATGAAGACCAGTGTTGCAATCTCTAATGGTATCCTCAAGACTAGATAGGAGCCATTATTTCACTAGAGGCAGTCTCTGGAGTTCGTGATTGAGAACTCAAACAGATCTACAAATGAACTCAAAAATATGGTAAAGTTAGTACAAAAGGAGATGGACAAACTGTTTGAGTTTTTGAAAGTATTGCACATGGAATCTCAAGTTTCTGAAAGTGACAAGTTGGTGAATACAGAGAAAATGAAAGGTAAGTTTCTTTCTTTCATAGATGAGATTGTAGATCTGGCCAATTTCCAAGTGTCAAGAATCAATGAGCTCTCCACAATAGATGCTATGATAAAAAAGGAAACAAAGAAGCTCCAATCCCAGATTGCCAGGTTGGCTGAACTGACAGAGATGCATGATTTTTGGATGATCCAAGCTGACAATATAATCATTCCAAATGCTCAGGATTTGGGCAAGGTAACAAATGCAATGAAAGCTTACAAAGGAAAAGACATTACACAAAAGACAACATAGAATCTGTTGACCTGTGTCATCTTCCAAACTTTTATATATTGTAGCAATTTTTAGCATCTTTTCAGCTTTGTCAGTTTCTATAACCGACCAAGTTTATTATTACAATGTTCCTCTTAGAATACTGTAAAGAGGCAATCATTTTTGAAATGGGTCATTTTGGAGAAGACCTATTTATGTAAATTTCTATAAAGTAAGTGAGATCGGCAAAAATTACTTTGGGAAAACCCCTGTAGCTGGGACTACTATGTATGACTCTGAGTTCAAAGTGATTTTTGTTGTTCATTAGAGTTATTTGTGTGATGTTTTGAATAAAGATGCTTACACTGAAAATTGAATGAATAAGTAATGAACTGGGTTTTGTTATTCTCATTCGGTGGATTGTATGTTTACTATCTTCAGCATATGTACTCTATTCTCATTAGATTTCACATTATAGTTCAAGAGTTTAGTTCTTGCATAAGTATTTAGAAATAAAGTTAACAAAAAATGAGATCAAGATAATCTGGGTATTGTCGAAGTTTCAAAATCTTAGCAATCTGGGAATTGTAGTGTTACACTTCATTTCTTTATCTCTGCTGGTAGATAGTAGTTTGCATTTCAGATTGCATGTCTTTGAGTAAGTTCCCATTCATTGCCTAAGTTGTTTGAAGCTTTGAACAACTTGGTTGATCCTCTTCTTCTCTCCGGTTAAGAGCACACCCCTAAAGATTGAAAGACAAAATTCATTGCATATCTTTCATATAAGGGATACTGTACCTTTCAATTCAGGGGTCATTGATAGATTTCTACCATTAACCCATTCTGTGGTTACTTTTTGTTCTATGAAAGCCAGCTTTGGGTATTTTAAAGAGTCATTTTATAAAGCAAATTAAAAGTAGACAAACTGTAAGCCAACAGTTTTTGGTGACTCCACTAGGAAAAAAATCAAAATTTTCTTAAGTTTGCTTAGTAAGTCTGTCTGTGGCTTTAGTAAGTGACTTAGAACTTGTTTGTTTGGCATTCCTAATGCTACATTATGCACATCACTCTTAAGGAGAAATGGTGCTGCCTCACAAAGAATAAATCCCACTAGACCAATATAGAAGAATCAACTCTGAGTTAGAGAGAATAGAGGCTAACATTTAATATCCAGAAAGATTATTCAGAGCTATGCAACTGTAGTAATATACCCAAAGTGTCCAGAGAGAGGGACATAAAGATCCTATGTTCAAAGAATTGCAGAAGGCTAAGTTCCCCTTGTTAGAAGACCCTCTCAGAAGAGGAAGAGCCAATGTCTGGGATCCTATTTTTATAGGTATCTATGGTGCCCTCTTGCCACCACCATACCCCATTTCCCAGATTCATAGCTATTCTTCTGTCCCTCTTGTTGTCTGCAATACTACCCTGTTACTATGTAATGCCCTCACTCTTCACAGAGTAGTTTCTCCTACCAATATAATTTTTTAGGCTATGCCAGTAACCCTCCCTGTTTCAATGGCCATCCCTTGGGGTAATGCCATTGGACCTCTTTAGCTAGGAGCTAATAATGACTTACCTTGAGCTTCCTAAAATAGCTTTCCAAATTTTAATGGAGATGGGAAAGTATCCGTTAATGAGCATATTGCAGCCTTCTTCGCTGCGTGCAGTATTGTAAACCCTCAGCATGAAGACGTGGCAGTAAGAATGTTTGTAGAAAATTTGATAGACAATGTCGCTGACTTGTTGCCACTGACTGGTTTCAACATCTCCCTATGGGATGCATAACTAGTTGGAATGATATGAGAAACCGCTTTGAAAATCGCTATAAAAGTACAGAGGATGAACACACACTCCTGACTCAGCTCACTCAGATAAATAAAGAACCTAGTGTTCCCATGCGGGATTTCATTGCAAGGTTTAACAAGCTAGCTAATAGGATCCCTGCTGCTAGTAGCCTACAGCTGACAACCAAAAGATGTTCTTTATTAGTTCCATTCCTCCTAACATTAGTTTCCAAATTAGATGAGCACATGTGGCTAATTTTCAATCCGCTCAGACTCTAGCAATTGAGTTAGAAGATGACCTTATAGCTGTAGGGAAATGGAAGCGATAAGTGCAGAGTGGTGCCTCCATAGGCTCTATTTCTGGTGTAACCAAAAATACTAAGGCAATGCTTCAGAAATTGTCTAATGAGATGATTTCCCTTAAGCAAAAAATGGGAAAATCTACCCCATCCTTCTAGTAGCCTTATCAGGATATTCCCAGAAAAAAACATGAAGGAAAATAGTTGCAGTTGCCACCGGCTCATCAAAAGCTCACCATTGAGGCAGCTAAAAAGCATAATATGTGTATTTTTCATCTAAGAGCTGACCTTGATGGTAATATTTATCCATAAATGAATAGATATAGACAACTAGCCTCAAGTAATGAGCTCACTATTGAGTATCTTGAAAGTGAAGAAGATTTTTCTCCCCATGGCGACTCCGATAATTTCTTTTTGGAGTATGAATTTGATTCCAAAGTCAGAGATGATTGCTTTTCCACCATGGATGGAATTCAAATGGTAGTAGCAACAAGAATTCAAAGAGACAAAAATCTAGGAAACTCTTTTCCTCCCTAAAACATTGCACCTGGTCCTTTAGTTGGTGCACCCGGAGCTTCTACTTCATCCTGGAAGAAGGATCGCTCGAAGTCTGAATCAAATGGTAAGTCTCTCTCTTCATTTGATATAATTCAATAGTGCAAGGATGCTAGGATCCAAGTGTCTCCATTAGAATATCTAAAAACTCATCCTACTAAACTTCAAAAGCTTGTAGATTATTGTAAAAGTGATGCTAATTCCATAGTGCAGCCTAATTTAAATTCTACTATTAGTGATGCACCCCCTTATAGTGGCCCTCTAAATTATGAAGAACCCATCCTTCCCTTTCTATTTCAAGAAGAAGATTCTTCAGTTTTAGCTATGGCTCCCAACCAGAAGCCTGACCCATTCTATGTTTCTCTATTTGTTAATGGTCATAAACTAAGCAACTGTATTATTAACTCCAGAGCCTCTGATAATGTCATGCCCACCTCTATTGTTAAAGTCCTTGGATTAACGCTTACCAGAACCTTTGGCCATTTTTATTCAATGGATGCTACGCAGGTTCCAATCCTAGGTCAGGTAAAGGATGCACAAGTTGCATTGGCCGCACACCCTACAAAGAGGATGAAGCTAACCATCCTGGTAGTCGATATCCCGGCCAGCTACGGTATGCTTCTAAGAGGAAGCTTTTGCAGAGACATAGGTGGAGAAATCAAGATGGACTGGTCACATGCTATTATCTGGGTGGGTACTAAAAAGATAAAGCTGGAACCTGAGGAAAAGGCTAAATTCATAGTAATGAAGTCTGATGACCCTAAGGCACAAATCCTCTACTAGGAGATGGAATTCGGAAACTATATGTTGTTTTTAGATTTTGATCATCAAGATGAAATGCCAAAAATTACTAATAATCAGGATATCTGGACCTTGGATTTTGACGGCAGTTGTGCTACTACAGGGTCGGGCGCTGGCGTAGTTCTTATTCCCCTAGAAGGAGACATAATACAACTTTCTTATAAATTGCAGTTTAAGAACACCAATAACATGGAGGAATATGAAGCCTTGTTGCTAGGCATTGTTGCTGTGAAGAAAAGAGGTGTGAAAATCCTTAAAGCACTCGGTGATGCAGAGTTGATAGTGAGGCAAGTTCGAATGCAATACTTAGTGAAAAATGTGAGATTGCAAAGTTATAGGAGCAAATTTTGGGATGAGATTGAGGGCTTTGATGCCTTCTCAATCCAAGTTGTTCCAAGAGAGTAGAACACTAGAGTAGATTTTTTGGCCGCCTTAGCTTCACTTATCCTCCCGCACCTGGATATAGGAGATAAGCAGTACAAAGTTGAAGTTCTCTTTAGACCGAATGTCCCAAATAATGTGGATATTTGGCAAGTCTTTATCACTGACAAGAAGATTCAAGCTTTCATGGAAGGATCAAATCAGTTTAGTGATCAATATTTTGAAGGGAGTTCTAGTACCTATAAGGATCTCTCTCCAGACAGCAAGAAGGAGTTAGAGTTTGGAGAAGAACAGTTAAAAGATAACAAAATTCCTCGATACCTAATCTCCCTTGAAAATTTTTTTGATAGACATGATGTGCATATATTAGAAAAGAAAGAGATAGGAAAGGTGGTACCTCAGGGAATTTTGAGGGAATGAACATAGGCACTGAAAATAAACCTAAGATGATAAATATTGGCAGTTGTTGCAAAAAAAAGGAAAGAGAAGAGGCTAAAAATCTACTCTCCCAATACAAAGATGTGTTTTCCTAGGGTTATGAAGACCTCAAAACTTTCTGAAATGGTGACTTCAAGCACAAGATTCCTCTCAAGCTTGAAGTTGTCCCTTTCCGGCTAAAAAAATGAAACTACAATCCTAAGGTGTCAAATGCCATTTTCAGAGAAGTTCACAAGATTTTTGAAGAAAAAATCATCTACCACATATATCACTCTACATGGATAGCCAACATCGTGCCCATCCGGAAAAAGAACAGAGAAATCAAAATTTGTGTAGAATTAGTGAATCTAGACCAGGCTTCTTTGAAGGATAATTATGCCTTACCCAACATGGATCATGTATTGCAAATAGTTTCTAGATCTGAAATGATGTCCATGTTGGACAGTTTCTCAGGTTTTAACCAGATTGAGGTGGACCCAGAAGACAAGTATAAGACATCGTTCACCACTCCTTAAGGAACATTTTCTTATAATAGAATGCCCTTCGGGCTTATCAATGCTGGAGATACCTTCCAGAGGGAAATGAACTCTTCATTTGTAGACCTCCTAGATAGAATAATAGTTATATACTTGGATGATTTAACAGTCTTCTCTAAGAAGAGAGAAGATCATTCGAAAGATCTTGAGAAGGTGCTAAAGAGAGCAGATACCATGGCATCTCTCTTAATCCCAAGAAGTCTATTTTCTGTGTCACCAAAGGTAGACTGCTAGGTCATATTGTTTCCCATGATGGAATCTGAATTGACCCTAAGTGAGTGAAGGCCATCTAGCAATTGAACCTGTCGGCAAGCAAATCAGGAACAAGATCATTCTTTGGGTAGGTAAATTTTCTCAGGCGGTTCATTCTTGACTTTTCTGAGATTACAAAATGCATAATTGATATGATGAAGGGTAGACAAAGTTTCAAGTGGAATGACTCTGGGAAGAAGGCCTTTGATTTAATCAAGCATGATATAGCTAGAGCACCTGTGTTGGTGCATCCGGATTATACCAAGGAATTCATACTGTACTGTTATGCATCAGCTCATACATTGTCTGCTATCTTGATGCAAGAGAACAATGAAGGAATTTAGGTGCCTATAGAATTCATGAGTACTCCACTCAAAGATCATGAACTGAGATATTCTCAAATGGAGAAACATGCTTATGCAGTGGTAAGGGCACTAAAGAATTTTAGATTCTATGTATTGCACTCTCATTCTGTTATTTATATTCCTGATTTTGCTGTTAAAAGAATTCTGACACAACAAGAAATAGGATGTAATACTAGAGGTGCATGGATAGAAAAGTTACAGGAGTATGATATTGAGCTTAAGCCAACAAAGCTAGTTCGAGGAAATAGCTTATGTAAAATATTGGCAGAAAATAAAGAAATAGCTCAAGAGGAGGATTCTCCAAAAGTGTTAATGGTTAGTCTTCTTGATCCCTGGTTTTCAAACATTGCCTATTTCCTTACTTATGGGGATTTCCTAGAGGGGTTGACATACAAACAGAGAAGAGATTTGAAAACTAAAGTGGCCAAGTATGTCATTTATGATGACCAGTTATATAAGAGGGCAATAGATTGAACTTTCTTAAGATGTGTGGACAAGTCACAACAAGAGAGATTGCTCCAGGAATTTCATGATCAGGCATGTGGTGGACACTTCTCGTCCACAGTCACTAAATATAAAATCTTGAGGCAATGTTACTATTGACCCGACATGTTTAAAGATTCCTACAATTGGGTGGCTAAGTGTGATAAATGTCATATGTTTTCCAGTAAGCCTCAGTTAGCTGCTCTTCTATTAAAGTCAATTGTAGTTGAGGGTCCCTTCCAGCAATGGGGACTTGATTTCATTGGTTTGATTAATCCTCCCTCTTCTGTAGGACACCTATATGTCATAACTACCATGGGTTACTTTACCAAGTGGGTTGAGGCTAAGCCTACCAAGAAAACTACATCTGAGGTGGTCTATGAATTTATCAAAGAGAATATCTTGGTAAGGTTTGGAGTGCCTTTGAAGCTAGTGATGGACAATGCCACATATTTCTCTTCATCGGAGATTATAGAATTCTGCTACGACAATAGTATCCATCTTAGTCACTCATCTAATTATTTCCCTCAAGGAAATGGTCAAGCTGAGTCAAGCAACAAGAACCTGATCAACATCATGAAGAAACTGGTTTCAGAAAGTCAAAATGATTGGCACAAGAAGTTGCACGAAGCTCTATGGGTGGATAGGATAACACCTAAATGAGCTATCAGGATATCCCCTTTTGAGCTAGTTTACGGAATTGAACCTAGTCTCCCACTTCTGCTGGAGTTATCCATTTGTAGGTTGCAGCAAGTAATTGAAGATCCAGTTTTCCAAAATGGTCTGGAGAAACAAATCATGTATCTAACCAAGTTGGAGGAAGAATGAGAAAAGCTTTTTGACCACATCATTGATCATTAGAGGAGAGTGAAAACATTATTTGATAAGAAGGCTATACCAAGAAATTTTATGCAAGGTGACTTGGTCCTACTTTGGGATAAAAGGTGTGAGTCTAAAGGAAAACATCACAAATTTGACTCACTTTGGAAAGGACCATGCAAGATTATATAGGTGAACCAGAATAATTCCTTTATCCTGGCATATCCTTCTGGAGAGATTCTGCCATTTTCCTACAATGGCCAGAATCTGAAACTCTATCAAATACTCAAGTGAAAGCAGGTAACCCCTGCAAGTTAGAGTTAGCATAGGTAGATTTGCTTTTCTTTCTTTCCTACTTTCTTTCCTACTTTCTTAAGTCTTAGTTTAGTTTAGTTTCATTTCCTATTGTGTGTTTTAGTTTAGTCTGCCCTTTGTTTTCCCTGCCAGTTTTGTTGTGCGAAACCGGAGACTATGGGTCCCTTCTTAGACATTGGCATGTCCAAGTCCCCAGTCGGAGCCAGCTGTTGCCTAATTTTAGTCTAAGGTCTTTAGGTCCTTAGGGGTAAAATTTTTCTTTGGTGATCTACTTCTCATTCATCCTAAATCCTTCCATAATGTGCTAATCAGCTAAATGATTTGCCTTGCCTATTTGAGCCTAGTAGGTTTTCAATCTTTCTGCTTCATCCAGTGTTTAGGTGATTTAGGTATGTCAGGAAAGGGACAGCTTCATAGCATCTTCTGAATGACAAGTGGTCCCTTGGATCTGTAATGCTCAAATTGTTTTTCCAGAGGAAAAGCATGTGTTTTACAAGTGATTGGTAAAAATTTGTTCTTTAAAAGAGTTTTTCAACTCTCAGAGATATCAAGTTGTGGAGTAGTAGCAGTGATCATGCAGTTTCCAAAAAAGATGGTCTCAAAGGTGCAAGCCTGATACAAGTGAAAAGAGCAGATAATAGGCCAAGTGCCCTCGATGGAAAACAAGGTGTTTAAGTGTGCAAAGGATAAAAGGTGAAGCCGTCAGGATACTTTTCCAAAATAAAGGAAATAGGCTTACTAAAAAAGTATTCTTTTATGTTCTCTTTCCACACATGATAAAATGGTCTAATGTTCATTCATTTCGGCATCAGAAGGAAAGTATGTTCTTTTTCCGCAAAGACTAATGTTTTGTTTCAGAAAAAGTGGCTAATGAACATAAAGATAGGTGTAAGATTGAGGATTTTGAGGTCGTTATGTTCTCCGAAATGAGAATTTCAAATAGCCTTTGATAATCAAAAATTAAATGCTAATCTTGTCATTGCATCTGTTAGGTCACCTTAATGTCATTCATGTGGTGCCAACATTCAGATCTTAGTGGCTATTTCTTAAGCATTTGCCATCATTTTATTCTCACCATTTTGAATAGCAAGTCAACTGTCTTCACTCATGTTCTCAGTTTCAAAGTAAATAGCTATTAAAGCTTCTGGCTACAGCAGACTAATTGGTATTGAGAGTGAATTGAAGGAAGTTTCTGACACATCTCTAAGATTCTTTGATCTCATAGATTTGCATAGAAGATTGAATTCTCATCTAGTTCACCCTATTACGCAGAAGCTCAAGGATAGTGGTCTGGTAGAAGCTGCAAGATTTCCAATGGCAGTTCAAGCTCCTAAGCTCGTCAGAGAATGTATAGAGAAATACAACCGAGCTACAAAGTAAATCCTCTTTCCAGATCAATCAATTTTGATAATGATTGATAAAGCCTTAATCCAATCCGCTTTCAACATTCTGAAAAAAGATGTGTATTGTGATATCGACTTCGGTTCTTTTCCATCTATGTTCAATGAAAAGAAGACTCTGAGGCGGCAAGACATGTAGAGGACCTGGTTCGAGACCGCTTAATCAAAGAAAAGTAAGATGATAAAGACTCTCTTTGGAACAACCCTAAAGAGGGAAATTGTTGATATCCTAGCCCTGTTGACCAGATTGGATGGAAAGACTAAGATTTTAGATCTCGTTGAACATAATTTCTTCCTTCTTCAAGATGTCTGTGCTAAAAATATGTTCATTGATTGGGAAAAAAAAAAATTTGAGAATCTTGCATCCTTGATGAGCTCTTGTCAAGGATTCAAACAATTCTACATGTCTTCTTACTTTATTTATGATCTGGCGACTCAGCACCTGTGGCCTGGCTTACCAGAAATCCAGAATTTTGACAACAATACCAAAATTTATGAGTTCTACCCAAATTTGCAATTGCATTGGATCTTTGAGAAATATACTGCTGTAAATGATGCATTCACAATGAGAATCTATTGGAAACTTCAAGGTTTCCCATAAATAAGATTCTCACCAGAGGCCTTCTCAGCAATCAGTCAGTTTGGATGCTTTTTCATCCAATTCTCGAGTTTCTCTTATCTTCAGATAGGAGCCTTCTCTGGATTTCCTAAGAGATTGCCCCAGTATCCTGAAGATAAGGTAATATTAGTCAAGATTTTTTGGCAGATATTGGAAGTGAACACTCTGTGTTCAACTGTGAAGAAGATTGCTAGAATTTCCTTCCCCGTGGTGGTTGGTCCATATTCCTGTGCATCCAGATTTGATGCCTGGAATTTAGTAAAGAGTTTTGAAGATAAGATCAAGCTACCTAATTATGAGGTTCTTAGGCCTCAATATGATCCTATGGGTTTTGTTAGAGATTACCTAAAGCTCAGACATGCCTACAGACATGTCTTGGACATTGAAGATTTCTGGGCCGAGTGTTTTAATGAGTATCAAACACAGGAAAAACTATGGTCCCATTTAACTTTGGATGAAATTACAATGTATAACCTTGCCATTGATGTGTCTGATCTTGCAGATGATGGTCTCTTCATGCAACCTTCATCCTAAAAATAGATCAAGGTTTTTCCTATTTCTTCCTCTCCACCAACTGGTCTAGTGATTGATTCATTGGAGCTCCTCATGAGCAGCATTATCAAGAGAATCGACAAGTGGGAAAAATGGACCAGAGTGCGACATAAAAGAACTTTTGGCACAGGTTCATGCGGAGGAATGAATTTAGGAGCTGAGAAATCATCTTGAGGAGTTTCTTCTTCTATGGCGCCATCAGTTTCAATAGGTGCAGTGCAATCCATCAAGCAAGGAGGTGACCAACCACTGGAAAATAATATTCCCATCATTCTGACTTGTGGAGATGGTTCGCTCCCAAACATTGGAAAGGAAGAAGATAGGGAAAAGGAAAAGAAGAAAGAACAGGAGGTGATGGTGACCAAGCCTCCCTCACCAAGTCTAGTTATCACCTTGGATGACACAAATCCCATGGATTGTCAGGATTCCTCTCAGTAGGTAGACACTCTGGCCCTTTCAGTGACCAAGGTTTCCTCCTTCCTTGTTCCTCCTCAAGACAAACAGACTCCTCTGATTGCCTAAAATCTATTTGATCCTACAACTCTTCAGTCTGTAATCAAGGTGCTATCCATAGACTCATGGTTGGAGGAAACCATTGAGAAGAAGAAGAAACAACATGATGAGGCCATTTCTTCGAAGGACTTGATCTTTAAGGAAACCTCATCTCAGCCAGTGGAAAAGAAGGAAAAGAATCAAAATACCGTAGCGGTCCTTTCCCATGACTCCATGACTAGGCATATGCTAATGGAAATAGAAGAGCCACAGAAAGAAGGAAGGTTTCATGAACTCTCAGCACAGGATTTCCAGATCAAAACGGTGGACCTAGGGGTTTCAGTGCATTACTCGTTGGTGAATATTTTGAGAACCACCAATGAGAGGATTGAGGATAGATTAGAAGAACTCCAAGAAAACAAGGAAGTCCTCAAGTCTTAAAATAAGGAGCTAATAGAGTATATTAAATCTTCTCTTGGAACTACTTCCTCTGTTCAGTTTGATCCTAATGCGGAGGAGAATAAGAACTTGCTACTAAAGTTGCAGCAAGAAAGATCAAATTGGCAGAGCATGGATAGAAGCGATAAAGATTCAAGGCCCCATTGTTATTGAGAATTTGGGGAATCTTCTACTTGATGCAGAAAAATTGAAGGATACAACATCAAAGCACCAGGAAACCATCTATAATGCATCCACTGGATTGACAGAGAAGTTAGGAACCTTGTAGGAGGTGATTGATATGAAGACTAGTGTTGCAATCTCTAATGATATCCTCAAGACTAAACAAGAGGCATTATTTCACTGGAGGAAGTCTTTGGAGTTCGTGATTCAAAACTCAAACAGATTTGTAGATCAACTCAAAAATATGGTAAAGTTAGTACAAAAGGAGATGGACAAACTGTTTGAGTTTTTGAAAGTATTGCACACGAAATCTCAAGTTTCTTGAAGTGACAAGTTGGTGAATACAGAGCGAATGAAAGCTAAGTTTCTTTCTTTCATAGATGAGATTGTAGATCTAGCCAATTTCCAAGTGTCAAGAATTAGTGAGCTCTCCACAATAGATGCTATGATCAAAAAGGAAACGGAGAAGCTCCAATCCCAGATTGCTATGTTTGATGAACTGACAGAGATGCATGATTTTTGGATGATCTGAGCTAACAATATAATCATTCCAAATGCTTAGGATTTGGGCAAGGTAACTGATGCAATGAAAGCTTATAGAGGAAAAGCCACTACATAGAAGACGACCTAGAATTTGTTGACTTGTGTCATCTTCCCAACTTTTATATATTGTAGCCATTTTTTGGATTTTGTCAGCTTTATCAGTTTCTGTAACCGACCAATTTTATTATTACAATGTTCCTCTTAGAATACTGTAAAGAGGAAATCATTTTTGAAACAGGTCATTTTGGAGAAGACCTATTTATGTAAATTTCTGTAAAGTAAATGAGATTGGCAAAAATTACTTTGGGCAAACCCCTGTAGCTGGGACTACTGTGTGCGTCTCTAAGTTTAAAGTGAATTTTGTTGTTCATTAGAGTTATTTGTGTGATGTTTTGAATAAAGATACTTATACTAAAAATTGAATGAATAAGTAATGAACTGGGTTTTGTTATTCTCATTCGGTGGATTGTATGTTTAATATCTTCAGCATAAGTACTCTATTCTCATTAGATTGCACATTCTAGTTCAATAGTTTAGTTCTTGCATAAGGATTTAGGAATAAATTTAACAGAAAATGAGATCAAGATAATCTGGGTATTGTCAAAGTTTCACAATCTTAGCAATCTAGGAATTGCAGTGTTACACTTCCTTTCTTGATCTCTGCTGGTAGATAGTAGTTTGAATTTCAGATTGCATGTCTTTGAGTAAGTTCTCATTCATTCCCTAAGTTGTTTGAAGCTTTGAACAACTTGGTTGATCCTCTTCTGCTCTTCGGTTAAGAGCACACCCCTAAAGACAGAAAGACAAAATTCATTGCATATCTTTCATATAAGGGATACTGTACTTTTCAATTCAGGGGTCATCGATAGATTTCTACCATTGACCCAGTCTGTGGTTACTTTTTGTTCTACGAAAGACAACTTTGGGTATTTTAAAGAGTCATTTTATAAATCAAATTAAAAGTAGACAAACTGTAAAACAACAGTCCCATAAGGACCATCAAGGTGGTGGAATCTATAGGGGGAATAGAAAGTCTATTATGTGTTTAAATGATATCCCTACACTCGTCATACCTCACCTGATGTATCTTCTTCACAAAGAGGACCTCCTCAATGATGATATTTACTCTTCAAGATGAACCATAATGTCTCTGATAGAATTTTCATTTATATTTGCAAGGATGTATAAAGGAGAAGGCTCTCCACAGTAGGCTTCATTGAGAAGTGTGAATGTTAAATACACATAATTATTCCCTTGGTTTGGAGGTGAGATGACAGTGATAGTGACCATGTTCACAAATTTACTATCACTTGATAAAGGAGAAGATGATGGAGAAACAATATTTTATTTAGGTTCACATTTGTCTCACCAAAAAGTGGAGAAAGATATTTTCCACCCTTGGAATTGATAAAATTCTAAGGGATGAATAATCCAATTCCATCTCACTTTTACTAGCACTCTAGTGAGTTAGGGAGATTAATTAAATTAAAGAGAGATTGACTATAGAAAAAAAAATAGTATGATAACTTAATGGTAAAAAATGATAAACATTGTACAAATTACAGAAACAAAAAGAGCAAGTCACCGAGATCAACTATCAGGATCTAAGATCTTTCTATCTAGGAGGTCTGCACAAGTTAAGGACTACACTATAGGTTTGGGATGCCAAAATGGTACAAGTGAATTTTGTATGGATAGGGTATAATATTCATCTTCTATTTCATAAAGGTATAAGGCAAATTACCAGTTTAACCATAATGATAACTAAAGTAATTAGAAATTTAATAAGAAATATCGAATGATAGAAATATATTTTTTTAATGACAAAGAAGTAGGAAGAGCTTAGAACCTTCCAATGAAGAGGAATCCTGATATGCTACTCCAATCTCCTCTTTGAAACTGCACACATGGCGACAAGAAAAATTTTGTGGTTGGTTTATTTAGAGGAAAGTTGAAGTCAAATCCCTATTTTGGTGTTCTCACATCCATAGACAACCAAGATAGATATGATAATTGATAAAATGAAAAGCGTGATAATGGATTCAAGATAAGTGGTAAAGAATCTATTGATATTATTATTCAAAATACATGAAATAAATCGTGTATGAGATAGAAAGACAACTCCTCTTTGATTCCAAGAAGCTATAGCTCACTAGAATGAAGGTTGTTGGTGGCATTTTTTCCAATTTTAATACATTATGTTTGTTATGTAAAAGGAAATGTAATGACAAATAAGTTATTTGGTTGTCGTAGGGGGATGAAAATTGGCTCTCTTAACAAAATGTTAACTACTTTATATTGGAAAATGGTACTGAGAACAAGCTAGCAGTTTAGAGATATTACATGGAATGAAAATGTATATCTCTCTTCCAATTTACGGTGGCATGTTTTTTATCTGAATTATTGTGATCTTTGTATTCTATTTATATTTATATTTTCTCTAATTATTACATACATACCCTAAAGGGAGTAAAATTTTTGGCACCATTGGCTAATCTAACCTAGATATTTGAAGGAAGTTCAATAGGAGAGATGGAAAAATAATGGGTTGCATGTTCTAACAAGTGGTAGTAACTAAAAGTGACATCGAGGGAAAAAAAATGAAGAAACTCAAGAGGAACAATTGATGGAGGACTCTATGTAGGCATGGGATGTTTTGGTCAATCATTATGTGTAAAGGGAGGCTTGGGAGAGAGAGGTCCCTACAGGAGCGATATGCAAAAAACTCATGGTGGAAACTATAGTCTATGATCTTCTGGGAAGTCTTCCAAGATTGGTTTCTCACAAGTTGATTGAATTAAAAGAACAATGTGATGAGATACATTAGGAGAAACACCATAAATAAATAATACAATGGTATGAGGAAAGTAATTGGAGGGAGGATGAAGAGCATTACAGAAATAGGTGTCATACCTTTGAAAATTCCATCAATTAATTCCCCTTCTACCAAAAAAATATAAAATAGAGAGAGAGAGAGAGAGAGAGAGAGAGAGAGAGAGAGAGAGAGAGATATGACAATGATTAGAGAGAATCATCAAGGAGTCTCAAATCCCACCATGAATAAAAATTTGATGTGTTAATTGAAGCCAAATTAAAGAGAGAGGGGAGCCAACTAGAAGGGAAGGAAGGACAAAATGTATGTGGCACAACTGGGATAAATTTTCCAGCAACCTATCACTCCCCAATGAGGTAGGAAAGGATATTCTCAAATAGGCAAATGATCTGTTCATACAAGTAGTGATAGATGAGGAAGACTTAGAGTCCCACTCCACACAGAGTGAACCATTAGTGCACTTTACATGCGATGAAGATAACAAAGAGAGAAACCTCAAGATTGAGGTAGTGGATTTATTTGAGAACACTCTGTTAGGTATCAATAAATTATTCATATGAGAGGATTCAAGGATAGGGGCTAGAACCAAAAAATCCAAGGAGAGTATAATATAGGCACAAAGGAGGTGACCACGGTGTGGATGATGCAAGTGGATGAATAGAGAGCTCACACATGTTTGAGAGTTCAAGTGAGGCACATGAACGTCAAGACAGAGACACTCCATTCTAGACTAACACACATAGTTCTGACCAAGCTAGAAATATGGTAAACACCCCAGAGAATGAAAAAATCCTTAAATTTATAGAGGATAGATTATAGGAGCCTAATCACCATTGTAAGACTTGTGTGACAATATGGGAAGCCAATGGAAAAGATGACCATGATTATTGGTTGAAGGCATTCCCTACCACTCTATGGGGAATTTCCATTGACTGGTACATAGACTTACCAAGAGGGTGTAGAACAAATTAGAATGAACTAAAGAGAGAATTCAAAGAATTATTCAAACTACTATGACATGATAATGAAATAGTGGCAGAAATCTATAATATGAAACAAGGAAAAAATGAGAATGTACAAGCTTATAATAATAGACTCTGAGAGTTGCTTGGCAATTTTGAAAACCTATCTTTCGATGAACTGAGAAAAAGATGCTTAATTGAAGGGTTGATCCATTCTCTACGGAAGAAAATGAAGGTGGTACCCCCTATTTGTACATTCATGCCTATAATCAGGAAATGGATATCGAGAGTAAGAACAAAATGTCATGAGGGAAGAAGAAGACTAGTGATGATGACAACACAGATTAAAGCACTGATGGAGAATCTAAGACCGTACAATCCCTCAGAAGATACATGATGCAGATGATGAAGGAGTTGAGGGACAAAAAAGAAAAAGAAGGTACCAAGGATGGAAATGAGTTGTGATGTACCGATTGCAAATTAGAAGGCCACACGAGGGTGAATTTCCCAAAGAAATCCTTTTGTGACATTTGTCAAGTATTAAGACATTCCATAAGGAATGTTTGTACAGATTGAAGGAAAGTATCACACAAGTACTCTTCACCCAAGGGGAGAAGGTTACCCCACCAACCACACCGCCAAAGCCACCCACCACCTCTAATTTCTCATCGGGTGGATACCACAACAACTAGCTAAGGAACAACAGCAACAAAAATAGCAATATTAATACACCCAAAATCTAAATCCAATACAATGTGAATAGAAAACCCATGATCGAATGTCAAAGATGCAATGAATGGGGTCACTTTTTGTAGGATTTTTAGAGCAGGTAGGGCAGTAGAAGTCTGTTGTGAAAATGGTGTTGTTTGAGGAACCATGAGGACACCGACCACCCCAAGTAGAAGGGAGTAAATATGTTGAACATAAAAAAAAACCTAAGGCGGAGGTATTGGTGATCACTAGACTTAAAACCAAGAAAGTGGCATACCCTGATCCCCATATGGAGAAGGAAAGACTACGGGAAGATAAGGTTGATATTGAATGAGAAATGGAGAAAAAATGAAGAACCTCGTATGATTTTTCCAGTACTCCCCTACGGATGAGGTACAAAAGATATATCATGAGACAGATGTTACAAGCCACCATATCTATATAGGTATCAGACCTTGTGGAGACCATGCCATAATTGAAGGTGGTCATTACTAACGTACTAGGTGTTAGTACAAATTGTTTCCACTTAACTCTTCAATGTAATGTGACCACCAAGTGGCTATCTAAACTAACAGTTGATTTGTGTGTGATGATTTCCTATGCCAACTCTCTACTTATTTTAGAAGGGGTGGATACCTTCTTATGATTTAATTTAATAAAAATGAAATGTGTATGCTTTTAACTAGAAAGAAAGTAAGGAAGGGAACATTTAATCTGAAAATTTTAAAGGTGAGAATCTCATATATCTAAAGAAGAATAAACGAACACAAAGTTTCTTCAAAATTGAAAGATACCATAAAATACCACTTATTTTCTATTTAACTTCATACAAAGTTGATCATTAAACAATAATCTATAAATTCATATCCATAAAAAATTTCAATAGTATGCCTAGAGAATAACATCCAGCAGTAATGCATTCAGCATAAGATGAATGAAAAACCCATAAATCCTAACATACACTTCACAATTTGGAGTATCAATTTTAGATTCTATTTCATTAATATCTAAAGATTCTTCTTGGTTTTCTCTATCTAACCCTTAACACAACAAAAATTAAGCAATATCTACGCATCGAGTACCATAACCAACTTTGGTAACAAATAGTTTCTTGAAGATGATTGCCCCAAATATTAGTTAAATTATGAGAAAATAACATAAAAGAAAGATGACCCTCCAAAGACTATATTTTTCATCAATGCATGAAAAAAAACTTAAATTAGAAATATTATTCAATCACCACTGGTTCCCTTTCCTCGACCCTTTGTACTTCACCTTCTTGATCCATGTGTGCCCCTATTCTCCTACACCTACTACCTAAACTTTCACCTCTTGCTCATGTACCTTTCTTCTGTATATTTAGTAATTTTTGATGGATTCACATAGTGTCTTGGACTTGGGTTTTCCTATTATGTTTACCTTTAGCTTATATCTGGCTATCTTTCACTCTATTTCAATGACCTTTGGATGAAGTTCTTGAACTTCTTCTTTAAAAGTGGGAATTTTTCTGTCAAGTGCCACAAATTGTCTATTGCTTCTTCATTTACTCTTTCCATATGAATACTCTCTTGTATTTTTTCTTTGAAATCATGGATTAATGTACCACTATTTCTTAACTTTTCTTCATCTTTTTCAAATATTTTTATTTCTAGAAGTATAAAGCATGACACTAGGCTCTGAATATTAGATTGAAATTGAGGTAAGGTTTGTCTTATATATAATTATCCAGCTCTTCATAGGCAGAAATATTCAATTCCAATGTATCCATCCAAAATATAAATTCAAGATCAATTGGTCTTGTTATTATTCCTTCCCCTATCGATTATAGGGCACTTCTTGGAAATATCTTGAAATACAAATAAAACAACTGATAAACCGCCACTCTCCCTTTTAAGGCCGAATAGATTATTTATCCACTTCTCCAATTTATGATATATTAGCATGTATATTTTCATGCCTTCTTGAATGAAATATATTACATCAATATTAAGTTTCTCTGCCCATTTGTCCATTACCAAGATAACACTTTGAGCTATTTTAATTTTCTTAAACTTATTAGAGTCCATTCCATCAATATGAACAGACACATTTTTATCAAAGGTTTTATCCTCTTCTTTTAGAACATATCAAATAAAAGAGACCAAATAATTTACCTATCTTAGCAACTCCAGATTCTTTTGTTCTTCCATCTTTACCCTCTACAATAGGGCATCGATAGAAGTGATAGCATGGTAAATATTTACTTCTAAAGTTGGTGGACCCAAGTCAATTATTCTCCAGTTAAAATCCCTTTATGTAACTTCATATTCATTCTTCTCGCCAATGGGATCATCTATCTCTAGGAACCTCTGATCAATTATAAGATCTATCACCACCCTGGACATCCTTTTAGACCTTTTAGGATAATGAGTCCCTTGTAATAACATGATGACAATATGTAATTCTATTTAAACCATAGACATATACATCTTTTTCTTTTCAATAGCTTCTTAAACCCAAAGGGGTGAGGTAGTTCTAGCGGAATTACATACATTGCTAATGACATTACTTGGTACATGAGTAGTAAATTGGGAAAGGTGAGGGTCACCAAGGACATAAAAATCTATATTATAAAATGTTGAATTACAGATATCATCTCTCCTAATTTGGTGGAAGATTAGGGAATCACTCTCCTATTTACCACCATCAGCATAGGGAAAATTAATTTATTCTCAATCCATCTCTTAGTTCTTTCTACCACATGGGCAATCCTCTTTTCCATATCCATGTCATTTTTGTTATGTCAAATCAGTAGTTGTGTGGTGGAAAGGGTAATCTTTTGTATACTTCATTAATTAAATCTAAGCCATGATCAACCAATTCATCAAGTATAAGGATAGGTATCTTTAACTTCCTGACCTGATCTAATGTCATTCTCATGAGATCTCTCTTTTGTCCCTCTCTTAAATCTGCACAGTCCTCCGAAGAGTCCTCTATATGAGGCTGTTGCAAACAATACTTGCCTGCATGAAAATTATCATGCACATAAAATTATCTGTCAAAAGAGACTCTTGGGGGTATGTATTGGAATTTAAAGTTAGAGAGGATATTTTTTCGGGTGCCAACAACATCAAATATTTTGCAAGTAAATATTGACAAAGACACTAGGAAGGAATAACCCTTTTTCTTCATTTTAGTGAAATATTTTGAATTAACCCCTTCTATTTGTCTATATACCTATTGGATAATAAAATAATATGATACATACCTTGGTAAATTTTAGGGTTTCTGATTAAATCCTCAAATTTTGAGATAAGAAAAACTATCAAATTAGATGAAGAAGCTACCATAATGCTTGAAAAGGGTCACAATGTCTATAGAAATCCTCCTCTCTAGTGATCCTTCAATATTATTAATCATCACCCATAGGAAATAATCATTGAGATCATAAAAATCATCCATCCATACTTCCTTTTTTAATAGAGGAAAGACTTCAAAAAAATATAGGTCTGGGATATGAGGCTCTAGGGTTATGAGACTCAGACAGGTAGCTGGGTAGTCACCAACACATAGACTAGCAATAAGAACATATGGAAGGATCTTACCTACCTAAAATGAGATAATATCTTATGTAACCATTGGCTTATTATCTCTCCACAGTCACTATATTGGTCATCTAAGCAAATAGGTGTAAGGAATTGATACATCCAGCTCACAAATTCTTCAACTATTAGAATCTTAACAATGTGATGTGAAAAAAAAATTGTGTCTTCGATCTCCTTTGCAAAAAGTTAATTATTTATCTAGTTTAAGGAAGTTGTGATTGACCCTTCCACTTTTTTTAAACCAGGTTGTGGCAATTCTTTTCAAGCACCGGTCTTCTTTATCCTTGAAATATTACCAAGATTTCTCAATTGACGTATCTACAAACACCTCTTGCTCTAGTAGTTTGACAATGCGAGCTATGATTTCTGAATTAATTTGAAAATTAACGTGCCATCAAATGCCCTAATTTCATGAGATTCCTATGTTGGCTCTCACAAGTTGATTCTCATGGGAATTCTTCTCTCATTCTCATTCTTTCTCTCACAATGTTGTAATGAGCTTCTTGCTCAAGCTCTCTCTCATTCTTGGCTTCTTGCCTCATTCATGTTATATCCACAAGGGGTTTTTCTTATTTTTCTACTTTCAAAATTTTTGTCTCATGTGTTAAGCTTGGATCTTCTTATGCTTTTGGTGAAATTTCTTCATTCATTTGGTTATGGTAAAACTCTTCCCTCTTGCTTAACTCTCTTGGGTTATTTCCTAATCTCTATTTGTTTTCTTAATAATTCTAACATGGTATCAGAGATAGCTAAATCCTTGTTTTGAGTTTTGCATTGAGGTGCAATTGAAGCTGGATATCTCAGTTGAGAAGGAGAAACCATCTCTTTAGTTCAATGATCTAATTCTTGTTTGCAGGTTTCTTTCATTTTTTGCAAATCTAACATATGGTTTTATAACTAGT
>MU227294.1:1069304-1103794 GCA_018584345.1 Thuja plicata
TATATATATATATATATTCTAATTTGTCATTATTTTTCTCAAAAAGCTAATATATCTTGATCTAACTATTGTTTTCTATTCTTTTTCAGTATCTCTTATGTTTCTTGTATGATCTCTAATGTTCTTTTTTGCATATTTTGCGCTAACTTTTCTTTCAGAATCTTTTTATTTACATTTTATATTCTTACTATTTATTAACATTCTTGTAGGGCTCCTCTTGAATTGGCCCCAAATGTTGCATCATTATAAACTGTGTTATTTATAATCTTCTATTATTTTTAAATTCTATTTCAGCAAAGTATTATATAATTTACTGTTATTATAAATAATTATTTCTCCTCTCTTTCTTCTCTCAGCATAATCAACATTTTGTACTTACTTTAGTTGATGTTTATCAACTTGTTCCATTGGTAAGTTGCACTAGGTTGCACTTACTTCAGTTGATGTTCCATTTGTAAGTTGCACTGGGATGCACTTACTTCAGTTGATGTTTATCAACTTGTTCCATTTCTAAGTTGAACTGGGATGCACTTACTTCAGTTGATGTTTATCAACTTGTTCCATTTCTAAGTTGCACTGGGATGCACTTACTTTAGTTGATGTTTATCAACTTGTTTTATTTGTAATTTGCATTAGGATGCACTTACTTTAGTTGATGTTTATCAACTTGTTCTATTTTTAAGTTTCACTAGGATGCACTTACTTCAGTTGATGTTTATCAACTTGTTCCATTTGTAAGTTGCATTATGAAGCACTTACTTCAATTGATGTTTATCAACTTGTTCCATTGCTTGTTTTTCTCTTGGTGAGGATGTTGTTTTTTGAAATCCTTCTTGAATTTTGTTGGATTTCTCATATATTTGGCAGCAAATATGTTTTTTCTCACTCATAATCCTTAGTTCAAATTATTATTTAGCATATGTCAATCTTAATGTTGGTTTAAATTTTTATCTCCTTAATGGTTCATAAGTGTAGACATGATTGGCTAATCAAAACAAATGTTTACTGGTGCTTGAGTCACATGTTCTTCTAATTTCTCATTGTCTCTCTCATATTTATTTGATTAATGTACTAACGTTATAATGCATTGCATTCTTCATTGCTTAGATCATGACTCATGCAGATTGTGGATTGATCACCCATTTTCTTGCAGTGAGATGACTCATTAGTGGACTGTCTATATCCATGCGATTGATGACATGTTGATGCGGGTTTCATTAGTTGGCCTTGTATGTGGTCATTTGTGCATTAGTATGTTTATTTTCTGAGAGCACTGATAAAAATTATTGTACCCATCTTCTTCATTTTGACACTTTGACCATATGATTTATCTTGATATCATGTTAGCTACATTGCACATTTTTATGATTCCTCATGGTTAATCTCATTTTAAAGTTTTCAAAAATTTTCTAAAGTTAAATTATTTTATGATACATATTATGAGTTTCTTTTCAAAGGTGTACTAATTTGTATCAAGGGTAGATCCCAACTATGGGAAATCTACTTGTGTTTTTTTCTATTCTTTGATCCAGGTAATATATCATGGACCTTCCAAAGACATTAGTTCATTTATACATGTCCTATGAATCACAAGACTACTTGAAGATGTGCATATAATTCCACTTGAACACATTTAAATGACCCTTCTAATTATCTTGGCTCTACCAAGATTCTTATACATTACATTTCCAAAAGGCAACTTTCAATCTTGAAGACAATATAATTTCTTCGTTATATTGAAGATCAAGTTGTGGATTTTTGTCAAAAAATGGGTTTCATACCCCTTGTTGTAAACACCCCAAGTAAATATTATAGGAGGGTGTTAGAAATTAATCTTTCCTTGGTCAACTATGTAATTACAGGATAAACCAGGGTATCCTATTTTTTTCTTGTCGTCTAGTCCAAGTAGGAGGACATGTCACTATTTTTGTATTTCCTTTAATAAGGAAATTAGATATTCCTCCTTAAGAGGATTCCTACACATGGCACACACCTAATGTGAATGTGGCACTCATATAGTATGGGAGTTACACGCAAACTCCTTCACTCATCGCTACTTAAGAGATGCTTCTCGCACAATTCCTAGGTTGGCTCTCACAAGTTGGTTATCATGGGAATTCTTCTCTCATTCTAATTCTTGCTCTCATAATGTTGTAATTTTGACCACCTAGATTTGGTCTGCTCTGACCATAGACCCTATTTTCCCTAAGTGTGATCATACCCTCAATTATGTCTAGATAACTCTTCAATCTAATGGCATAATTCATTCTAATCAGATTTAATCTCCCAAGTGATCTAATCACTAATTTACATTAATCACTTTAGCCAATCCAATCAAATCAATTCAATTCAATCAATTCAAATCAATACCTGGCTAAGGTAATTAATTTAAAAGGCATTAAATGAAATACTAATTATACCTTATCACTTGCAAAATCAATTCCTTTGCCTAATTTATTCAATTTGGCTATAGTCTTAATTAATTATTATAAAGAAATCAAAGGCTTAAATGATTAATTAAATCCCTATTATTGATTGAATATTTTATTACAACAATTCATTTCATTAATTTTCCCTCTAACCTAACCAATCTCAAACTACCCAACCATGAGTTCAAACTCATCCCAACCCCTTCTCACATGAAAATTCTTCTTAATTAGCTGATTAACCCTAATTAGCTAATCCCCCCTCCACTTATTCTCTCTCCTCCCATCTCTATCTCCTTAATCACCTACCTTAAGCCTTAATCCTAATCCTAAGCTACCCTTAATCTTGTCACATTCCATTAAGGTGTGATTAGGAGTTCACCCGTCCCCCTAAAGTCAAAGATATCAGGCTTGAACTTAAACCCTCACCCATGCTTCTTAAACCCTCACCCATACCTCATTAATGCTTTCATAAATGAAGCATTAACGGATCTTACACATTCTCTTCCACACTCCTCATTAATGAGTCTTACACTCTCATTAATGGCAGCCCTTCTAGATTCTTCTCCCCTTCCTCCATTTCTCCTATAAATAGGATGGATTTTGAGCACAAATGGCCCTTGCTTTGCCCTTGATTTTATGAAATATATTGTTGTAATTCTCCTAATTTTGAAGAATTGAAAGCATCCTTATGCTGCCCATATTTGGAGAATTGAAGAAGCAATCTTATGTTGCTCATGTTTTAAGGATTTTCATAGTGCTTTCTAGCTTATTTCTTAGTTATTTTGTTATTATCTCCATTTCTAGAGGTAGAATGCATGTTCTTGAATCATTTAGATTACTTTTCATTTGAATCTTCCATTCTTAGGTTATATTTTCACTAGAATATGCATAATCTGAGCGCTATTATGTCATTTTTCATACTCCTCCTAGATAGGAAGCAATAGATCAATTTTGGTGATTTCTATGTTTGCTAACCCCTTGTTTTCACTAATGCAATGATCTATTGAAGTGTTGTGCCCATCTTAATAGGTACCAAAATCACACACACATCTCTGGCGCCCACCGTGGGGCAAGATTGCTCAAAATTTCACAAAATTCTTCTCTCTGCCGTTGACATTTTAAAAATTTGTAGGCAGTTTATCTTTTCCCAGAGCAACTTATCATTTTCGGTCATTCTTTTAACATTTTCGGGAGCAACTTATCATTTCTGGTCAATATTTTATCATTTCTGGTAGTTTTAATATCTTCTGCGATTGCATTTCTGGAAGGTAAAATTTGGCGTTAAAATTGTTTCTGGTAAGTTTTTTTTCATTTTTGGTACGTGTTATCGTTTCACATAAAAAGCTTATCATTTTGGGTGAAAAGTATCTTTTGGGCTCAAACTTTTATCATTTCTGGTGTTTATCATTTTGGGTCTCTGAAATATTTTCTGTCATCCAAAGAAAAAATACAGAGATATGACATTGACAAAATTTGATTTCTAACTTGCTAATGTGGTTTTTTTCATGATTTTGATCCTATTTTTAGTAGCCTAACTTATGTTTGCAGATTGTTGTCAAAGCTAAAAGAGCAAAAAATAAAAAGATACTAACTTGTGGTTTTACAGGTTGTTGATCCCTTATCTTGACTTCTATTGTTTTTTTTTACGCTTTCAAAACTAACGACTGTTGGACTCAATGGGAAGTAGTACTGAGAGAGGAGGGGTGAATCAATACCTCTAAAACTTTTAACACTTTACCCAATTTATCATTAGTGATCATTCAATTCTGATTTACCAACCATTACTATTATACTTTCTTATGTAGACATTGTTTGTTAACAATCTTTACAATCATCCATAGAAACATTCATGAAATTAACAAACACATAACATAAGATATGATATCATAGAAAACTCCTGTTAGGAAGTAAAAAATGCGGTGGGGATGGCACCCACAAAAATTCACTATCTGCAGAATGGAAGGGAGCCAGTTAAGGCTTACAATTTGATCATTTTTGATGATCTACCCTGTTAAGAGTATTAAGGTGAAGACCTATTAAGATCTACTCTGTTAAGAGCTTCAGCAACACTGATTTAAGTGTGCACTCAGTTATGAGATTTACAATAGGACGGTTAAGCCCACCTTTCTTGAAAGGATTTCATTAGTGTACTACACTTGTTAGAATGAGTACAAATTTTGACCTGACTATATGCAATCTACTATTGCTGATTTATAGATCCATTAAAGCTTTTATAATAATGATATCACCTTAAGTGATTAATGAATACCTTTTCTCTGCTTGTCGGTAGCCTCTGTTTTGTTTCTTGAAAATTGTTTTGAATCTGTTTGTGTTCTTCGGCATGAATTCTCTGTCTGGTCTTTAGTTTCTCTCTATGGCTACTTTCTTCATTGAACAACAACTATTCTTAATGGGTCGAGCACCTATTTATACAAATTTTTGACCTATCTTGGAATTCATGATTTACAATGTTAACTCTCAAATCCAAGGTTTACAACTTGACCTTGATCTTTAGTTTGCATGTTTTAAAATAGTAAAATGAATTAAAACAATAAAAATTACATTGCTTCCTCCGTACATAATGGATTAAAAAGCAAATCAAGAAGTTATAAATACAACTTTAGTGATTTATCTGACATGGAAAGTCATATCCACTTTTTGTGGGATGTAACTGACTGTCGGTTCTTGGCTGTCGGTTTGAACTTGCAGTTTGTCGGCGTTCCTTAACTGAACTGTTCATCAGGTTCCTTGTATCTGTCGGGTTCCTCTCTTTGATGTTCGTCATGTAGCACTATTGATACTTCGTCGGGTATCCTTATCTTTTTGTCATTGGGTAACCTTAGTGTTGGATAGTGTTGTGCCCTATCTGTTAGTTTAGACTAAATCGATGGTGCAGATCATGTTTTTCTCTAAGTATACTAATGGCGAAATATAATGCCTTTAATCTCCCCCTTTGACATTAGTATAAAAAACCTAATATGTGCATAATACTAAAATTATTACACCATGTTTATTTCCTTGTCATAATATGATTCCCCCTTTCTATGTGCATTGGTATAGTGTATATATATGTACATGTATACTATTTGATTGCTGTATGTACATTATTTTCTCTTTCTTTTTCTTCCACTATACATTATTTCTTCCTTTTAATTGAGGTGATGTACATATCAAATTCCCCCTTTATTTTATACTGATGACAAAAATGTACAAGTTACAAAATGTCAAAAAATTGTGACGAAAATGTGTAACTTACAATGTGTCAAAAATATTAGAATGGGTAAGTTTGATATCTTCTAGTAGTTTCTCCCATTGTTCTTTCAATTGTTTGAGTGCCATATGTTGCAGCTCAAGTCTTGCGTGCATATAAAAAATGCTATCTAGGACATACATTTCAGGGGTGACAATCAATGTATTTGCCTGTGTCATATTTTGTTGCAGCAGTGTAAGTGTCGGTAAGAGCTTAACTTGTAGCTCATTGACTTCATCTCTATATTTCATTTTTGCAAATTGAATGTCCTATCTCTGCTTCCTAGCCTGTATTATTTGATGTTTGTGCAATTTAAGTGCTTCTACTGTGTTGGCTAGACTTTGTACAGTGGACTGAAGATTAGCATCTATTTTTGCTATCTTGTCAGTATACTCCTTAGTGAGTTGATCTAAGGTGCACAATTTCTTAATTAAGGTAACAGCTTCTGATAAAAGTGGTTCAATTGCACTTACCAATTCAGATAGCATGACCTTTTTGAGTGCCACTTCCTGGCTTATTTTCTCTGTGAGCTTGAATTCATACTTTTGTTCAAGTCTCTCTTCCATAGTTTGCTCAGCATCGGTATTTTGAGATGTTATAGCATCTGTGAGTGTTACCAGTTCATCAGTAATTGGAACTTTTTGATAAATGTCTATGTTTGGTACAATTTGTTGAAGTATATCTCTTGCTACTTCAAGTACCTTGGCCTCTTTTTTTGCTTGTTTCATCTTGTCTTGAGTGGCTTTCCTCTCATAGAGCTTTGTATATTTTTTTAATGCTGTAGGATCCAATGTTCTTGGATCACAAACTGGAATCTCAATTATTTCATCCAGAGTTACTAGATTTTTGTTCTTTCCTTTCTTCTTCTTTGAGATCTTAGGGGATGCAGGTGTATGAACCACTATAGCTAGTTCATTTGTTCACTTTGAGTTGCTTGGTGAAGATTTTTTTGATGAAGCATCTTGTGTTTTCTGCTCAGTTTTCACCTATTGGTTATGTGAAGACATCTCTTCATTTACCTTGGGTGTTTCTGTAGAATGTGCTCTTGATTTATTTTCAATCTCATCCTTCTTTCCTTCTTCACTTTTCTCTGAAGGATTTTCCCCTGTTTCTTTTTGAGTTCCTTTCCTATTTTGATTAGTAGAAGAATCTTTTTGATCATCAGTTTCAGCTTTCTCTACAGGTGTATCTGTAGTTTCTTTACCTTCTCCTTCACCCTTGTCCTTGGGTGTGCTTGTTTCTTTTTCAATTGATCCTTCATTTCCCTCTAGTATGTTTATTGCCTTCATTAGGACAAGCATGTTAGTTTGTGTTGCTGCTTGGGCTTTGTCAATATTGATGGCCTGCCCATCGATAATGTCCTTGTCAGTAGTGACATTCTCATCTTTCTGTATGGATTTTGTAGGGTCTTGCACTTTTGAGTGCATGATTGAAGTGTCCTACATTTCTTCATCTATAATATCAATTATCTTATCATCTGATGTCTTCAGTGCTTGATGACTTTGTTGATCCTTGAGTGTGATAAATAGTACATCATCTTTCTTCTTGGGATCATTGTTAGAGTCATAGTGATTGATATCTTGGATATTATCATCCATGCCTATATCTAAGTTACTAGGCTCATCATCACTTTCTTGATTGTCCAGAGCAATATGCTAAGGACTTGCATTATCTAACTCCTCCTCTCTGTGAGGTGTGTTTGTGAGAAGTAATTGCTTCTCAACACTTTTTAATTCTGCTAGTAGATCTAGGAGATGTCTCCATTTGGTCTCTGTCATCGAATCCAATTCTATAAACTTTCTCTCTAGTACTTTGTAGGCCCTTATTTTGGCTACAAATTTACTTGAGTGTTTCTTTATTACTTCTTGTATTTCTTCAAACTTGGATTTAGGAGGTAGCAATCTTACATGAATTCTTTCTCTTTATTCTCTTTTTGTTTGTAAGGCATATGACCATGGTTGGTATATCCTTTTGCCTAGCTCCTCAGGTATTTGAATTACAAATTCAGCAGGGGCATACTTGTTTTTAATCATTGATTTGATGACTGCATCCTGTATCTTATTCTGATCTTCTGGATTCAATGTATCCCACTGCCTAATCTTTTTATCAGTCATTGTACCATGGGTAGCAATTGATTTGGTAGCTTCATCTACCATTTGGTTTCTGAAGTTCTTCTTTACTACATCTGGTTCATCATCTTTTGTGTCATCCAAGTCAGCCTGTGTCCTGACAAACCTTTTTCTTTTCTTTGGTGTTATGGATTTGACAGGTTGTTGTCTTGCTCTTTTTGTTGGTTGCTTCCTTATATAGGTCCTTACTTGACCTTTCTTAAGTAGTGTTGTATCCGTTGTAGCAGTCTGACTTCTTGTCCTTTGTTTCTTAGCAGGAGGTGGAGATGGAGGTGCATCAGATTCAATGGCCTCTATATCTGATTTATTTTCCTTTAGTGTTTCACCGATGGTACCCTATTCATCGGTTTCCTCTTGCTGATCATGTTCTTCCTCCTCTATGACCAATAGAATCCTCTTGAGATTCTTTATCATTTTATCTTTCTTGTTTATAGTCTTTTTGACTTGTAGGCCATGTTTTATCTTAGATTTGGCTTCTTCATATGTACCAAACCTTGGTTGTTTCTTATCAATGGGCTCACTGAGTAGTGCCTCAATTGCACTAGTAGCTAGATAAATATTGATCTCATAGTGTAATGATGATAACCAAGTAGTTCTTGGTACAACCGGTCTAATGTGTGTGAAGTCTGTGTCTGCCATGAAACATATTTCATCTTTTTTCTTTTCAACCAGTTGCTCAGGAATTCTGGTTCTTTCCATCATCTTTTCCTTGAATTCAAGGAAGTATGCAGACATTACAAACTCAAATTTGTCTCCTAGTGACTTAATTAGTTCACTAACCTATTGGGTTACCGGTTTGGGAGAATCCCATACAACTTTTCCTATTGAAGGAAAGTATTCTTGAAAATAGAAAAATATGCACATAATAAGTGATCCAAACTTACAAGTGTTGCTCTTTGAAGACCTGATTTTGATCATATTTTCATTCAGTTGTTTTAATAGGATCTCACATAGATCCATATGAATTCCCTTTGTTACAATGTTGTAAGTAGTGCTTACTGTTGTTGCAGAAATGCTATTCATTCTGTTAGCTTGAAATATTTTGTAACCAATAACACATGAACCAAATTTCAACTCCTCGTCGGTGATAGTGTTCACTTTGAGACCTCTATTGTCTCCTTCTGCATTGGTGAGTTTTGTAACCTCTTTCATGGATGGATTTTTGTGTGCCCTAGGCTTGTCAGTTATCGGATAACCAGTTACAACATGAATAACATCCCTTGTTATTTGCTTGGGTTGGTCTAGCCATAGTCTGCTATCATGCATCCTTCTCAAGACTATCATAATCCACTCTATCTTGAATTTCCTCAAGAAATGTAGGGCATTAGTTAACCCTTTGACCTCCAAGTGTTTATGTTCTTCTTTTATTTTTCCTTTGGCATCACATAGCTTCTTAGAAGCTTCATTCATTTAAAAATCACCTATCTCTGCAATCTTGCAGTGAATGTAAGACTTAACGTCTTTTATGAGCAAAACCCTAGGCGAGATTTTTGAAAATGCATCAGCTTCATCAGGTTTCGATGCAATCTCAAGACATATCTTGTATTTAGGTTCTATACATGTGCTATTCTTGATTAGTTTCACCACATTCTTCTTTTCATTCCTCAACTTAGCAGTTCTTGATGTAGTTTCCATTGTTTTCAAGTATTTAGGGTTTTCTTGAAATTTAGGGCTTTTTCTTGACAAAATAGTAACATAAATATTTCAATGTCTTTGGTACTTACTTTGATTTTTAATGGTGATGAGGAATATTTTTTATGTATGCTGAATGGTTCTGTAGACACCTCTGCATTCTACTTTTGAATCGCTTTGATGTCACTCTATTTTTCTCTTCATATCACGGGTGAAAAATGAAGTTATCCCGTCGACTATTTATAGACTTTTTGACCTAAGTCTTTGCAATAAATGCTGAACAACTCATCAGGATGTAAAGACAAGTTTCATTGGGAGGATATTTTAAATCATCATTGGTGAAGACATAATGCTTATGGAAGTTGTCAACCACTTTGAGTTTTACTGATGGATATTGGTATTCTGTCACGACCATTTCTGAATTTTGCTTTCTTACTGATGGTCGTCGGGTTACATTGGTAGTTTTCCATTTTACTAGTTGACCAAAAATTTATGGTAAGTGTTAACAGCTTTGTTATTGTGTTTACCGATGATTTTAGGTAAGTGTTTACTGACGGTGTTGTATTCTTAGATTGGTAACAAGTAAAGTAATATGCATCTTTGATTTATACAGATTTTGACTATATATCATTTTATATAATGGAGCTGATGCAAAATATAACTTGGTATAGTGTAGTTCCATACTTACTTGTTCAGTTCAAGTGGGGTTAGTGGTGTCACCAAATCCATTGGATGGGGTGTCACCATTTGAATTTCTTGGTCTAGCTTCATCATTGCTTGAAGATTTTATCCACATTTTGTCTCTTGCCCTCCAGATATCTTCAATGGTGTTACCATTGGGACGTGTGCTTGTGTGTCTCAATCTTTCTTTGCAATGTTTCTTGAGATGACCAACTTTATTACAGTGTAAGCATGCCATTGCGGGGTTTGACCAGCCTCTAGACCTTTTGGTCCATGCTCTCATGTAGTTTGTAGCAATGTGACCATATATACCACATGTTGTACATTTTGTCCAGGTGTTGTAATCCCATACATATTGATTACCGATTCTCTTTGGTTGATAAGGGGTTCTTTACCTTTTGGCTTCCATGCTTGTCTTTTCTTTTTCCAGCATTCTTGAGATGTGTACCCATTCATCTTGCATGTAGGACAATATTTTTCCATGTAGGTTTCCTTCTTTGGATTTTCTATCTTTCTCTTGCATTCATAAGCCTTATGTCCTTTCTTGTTACATTTATAATAGAATCCTATGAATGAAGATGTAGATTTAGATTTAGGAGTACCTTTCATTTTACCTCTGCATTCATTTGATGTGTGCCCTTTCTTTCCACAATGCTTGCACGTTGGCTTTCTTGGTCTTGGATTTTCATAGACATTCTTTGGTCTTGATGTTTCTCCTTTTTCTGTAAAGCTTATACCGCTGTTGTTGATGACTCTTCATTGTCCTTCAAGAAAGTCATCCATTTGTTTATTGCTTTCTTCAGCCTTTCTGATAATGTCATTATGTTGCTGCTGAATTCTAACCTCATGCTTTAGCTTTTCATTTTCTTCTCTTAGTTCACTGATAATCTGTATTCTCTCAATGAGTTCCACATTTATTGTGTTTTGTTCTTGACTCATAAGGACAATCTGATTTGTGAGATCATGGTGATGCTCAGCATGTCTTTGAATTTCCATTTCCTTTTCCTATAGTTTCTCTGAAATCTTCCTCCTATCATCAATAGCCAGTGTTCTTTCTATTTCATCTTTTCTAGCAGAACTCATCACATCAAGCATTCTTACCATCTAGGTCTCTTGACCGATTTGTAGCATCTTTATTTTCTCTATCAGATGTAGGTTGATTTCCTTTAGATTTGTGATGTTCTCTTCTGATGTATTTGATACATTACTTGTATTTGATCATGAAGACTTAAAGAAATCTAGAATCTCTTCTTCCTAATTGTATACTTCATTGTTCCTGGTAGCCATGCCTTTTCTTTCATTCAACAGCTCTTTCATCTTGATTCTAGCTTCTTTATAATATTCATAGAACATCTGTATCTCAAGCTTTTTGTTCTCAATATTCTTATCAAGTTTATACTTCTCCATTGTTAGATCTTTTCTCTTAAGCTTTTAAGCTTTTCAAGAAGATACTTAGCTCTGATACCAATTGATGGACTCAAAGGGAATTAGTACTGAGAGGGGAGGGGTGAATCAATCCATAGAAACATTCATGAAATTAACAAACACATAACACAAGATATGATATCACAGAAAACTCCTATTAGGAAGTAAAAACTGTGGTGGGGATGGCACCCACAAAACTTCACTATCTACAGAATGGAAGGGAGGCAGTTAAGGCTTACAATTTGATCACTTCTGATGATCTACCTTGTTAAGATTATTAAGGTGGTGCACTAAGTTATGAGATTTACAATAGGACAGTTAAGCCCACCTTTATTGAAAGGATTTCATTAGTGTACTACACTTGTTAGAATGAGTACAAATGTTGACCTGACTGTTTGCATTCTACTATTTCTGATTTATAGATCCATTAAAGCTTTTACAATAATGATATCACCTTAAGTGATTGATGAATACCTTTTCTCTGCTTGCCGGTAGCCTCTGTTCTGTTCTTGAAAACTGATTTGAATCTGTTTGTGTTATTCTGTATGAATTCTCTATCTGGTCTTTAGTTGCTCTCTGTGGCTACTTTCTTCATCAAACAACAACTATTCTTAATGGGTCGAGCACCTATTTATATAAGTTTTTGACCTATCTTGGAATTCATGATTTACAATGTTAACTCTCAGATCCAAGGTTTACAACTTTACCTTGATCTTTAGTTTGCATGTTTTAAAACAGTAAAATGAATTTAAAAAAAAAAAATTACATTACTTCCTCCGCACATAATGGATTAAAAAGAAAATCAACAAGTTATAAGTACAACTTCAGTGATTTATCTGACGTGGAAAGTCAGATCTACTTTTTGCAGGATGTAATTGACTGTCGGTTCGTTGCTATCACTTTGAACTCACAGACTGTCGGTGTTCCTTAACTAAACTATTCACTGGGTTCCCTGTATCTATCAGGTTCCTCTCTTTGCTATTCGTTGGGTAGCACTATTGATACTTCATCAGGTATCCTTATCTTTTTTTCATCGGGTAACCTTAGTGTTGGATAGTGTTGTGCCCTGTCTGTCGGTTTAGACTAAACCAATGATGCAGATAAAGTTTTTCTCTAACTATACTAATGGAAAAATATAATGCCTTCAATGATATTTTATAATCTTCTACTAAACTGACTAGAGGAATATGATCTTTTCCTTTTAAGGAAAATCATAAAGTCACAAATTAGTTTATGAGTTGAAACGAATTTGGAGAGAATTGAACAGGGAAAAAAAAACTAAATTTCTTTTGGATCAGTAACTAAATAATCAAGGAATTAAAATTTTGTGGCTCAATGAACAAGTTCAATCATTTAATTCAATTTGGATTAGTAACTTAACAATTAAAGCATTAAAATTTTGTGGCTCAATGAACAAGTTCAATCATTTAATTCAATTTGGATCAGTAATTGGACAAGCAAAGCACTAAAAACTATGGTCAATTGAACAACACAAATTTACTTTCAAGCATTCAATTTTCCCTAAAATAGGAACATCTTAAATCGAGCATAACATTGCTTGAGGGAATGAACTATTTGATTGACTCTACTTTGGGAGAAAATAGCATGGATTAGGAGAGTATGCTCTTTTTCTTCTTCAGAGGAATCATAAATCTAGACGTCCTACTATTGCCAATCTTTTGTATGCTTATTTAATAGTAGAGGGCCTGCCGGTTGAGGAAAAACTCTCTGGGGAATGATCCAAGTGAGGATAGGTTTTACGCCAACCCTTCCAACTCACTATAAATAATTGCTTCCTCATAGGCCAAAGCCTCAGAAGACGGAGCCGGTTTTGTTCATGGAATTTTGACATCATTCCTTGAATATGCTTGGGTATGTGTAGAGCGGAGCCTCTTGAATCTTTCTTGTGAGACTACACATATTTGAGTACTCATAGGGCTATATGCCTCAATTTTTCCTTTTACAATTCTATGGGAGACGGTTTCGAACGGAGTGCCCAAAAATATACAACACTTAAACTGAAAGAATTCTTGATTCATCCCCGAAAGGGTGCTAATCCTTGTGCAAGGAAAAAAGTAATTTCCCTGAGACATTCATCATATCATTCCCTCACTTGTGTTTGGAGTTGGCTAATATAGCATTATGACTAGAGCCATTGTGTGCTTGGTGATTGTTGTATTCTGATTATCATTTGAGTGTGTACCTAAGTCAATGAGCAAGGGTTTTCATCCTCTACTTAGAAAAAAGGGCATAAATGTGTTTGTTTACCCTTTAACAATGCAACAATGCTTGATGTGACTGAAAATAATTAAAAGGATAACACCATCAAACAAGAAACAAAATCCAAACCTTGGTCTACATGTGTTTTTCACTCACTGAAAAATCTCAAAGCCTAATTTTTGATCAAAAAAACTTCACATACTTCCAAGACAAAACTAACAAAATTTGATGGTGGGAACTTACATAGTTGCCTCTCAGAGGAAGATACTTTATTTTGGATCCCATTTTGACTCTTTAGTCTATCCTTATTGCTTTTATGGGTCTCACTATGGCTGTATCGAAAAAAAATTTAGACATCTACCTTGCATGTCCTATCAGACTCTTACAATCTGTCTCAATACGTGTAGTCTATCTGCTTTTTTTACAACAACTTGATTCCCAGCTCACTATCAGGGCATCCTAACCCTTTGACGCTAGAAAAATTTACTTCCACCAAAACACAAATGACACTTCTACCTAGACACACTCTCTTGAATGATTTGAGACTCTACCTGACACTATCAGGAAACTATGACAAAGTTGAGATACAACTTCATGGTTAACACAAGATGCAACAAGTACACATCTAAAGGATCAAAAGTGCCTCCTAAATCACCGCACTTTCAAGGAGAAACATTTCATAGTTCCCTACTTGATCTAGACTCTTGAGAAATGGATAGGTCCACTCGTGGATGAAGTGAGGCTTTTGATGAATATGACAATAGAAAAAAACCAAAATCATGAAGATATCAATGAAGAAGAAGAACCCAGATTTGAACACCCTCTATTTGAATCAAGCAGTGAGGAAGACGTCCCTAAAGAAGAACATGATAAACTAAAACAGAGCAAGAGGTTCCACAAGATAATGGAAAAGATTATTGATGGGGATAAAGAGAAATGCTTTCTCCATTTAGCATTCACTAGCATAAAGTTACCCAAGGATTACGATGTGGAACAACTGAAGGAAAAGGAGATACCAACTCCTATATATATCCTCACCAAACAACTTACCTTAATGCAAAAAGAGCTTGTGACTCTCAAGCAAGAGTATCACTATGGTTCCATTCCCTCCCAATGTGGCAAGTCCAAAATATGACAAGTATATGGGAGAGACTGATCCACATGACCATGTTAGAGAATTTTGTGCTCTAGTATAGAGTACATGCATGAACCTACATACCTCATGTGGCTTTTTACTAGAAGTCTAGGAGGCAGCACCATGGAATGGTTCTCAAAACTTACACCTAAGGTCAAATCTTTTGAGGAGTTAATATAATATTTTATCCAAAATTACTCCTATAATATCCAGCATGAAATGAGTATGATGGATCTATGCAACACTAAAAAAAAGACTGGTGAATCCTTTACCCACTTTCTACAAAGGTGGAGGAAAATCTTTGCACAGTATTCAAGAGCTATTCCCGAATCTGAGAAAATGGAAATCTTTGTCAATAACTTGGTACCTGAGTTAAACTATGCATTGAAAATGCAAGACTCCCCTAGCTTCGACATGATGATCAAAAAGGCTATCTATATCGAAGAAGTCATGGTTAAAAAGGGGGAGATCACTCTTCAAGTGAGAACAAATCTAACAAATCCAACTCCAAAGCAAAATGGTGGAAACAAAAAAAAATGTTGTCAATGATGGAGTAGTAGATGCCTCTAATATCAATTCTGAACCTGAGGTGTTCAATCTGACTAACAGCATGCAAGAAAGAAAAAATGCCAAGGTAATAACCCCCATACCCAAAGCAAACAATGATAATGACAAAGGTCAGCCATGGATTTCCAAACCTCATAGAAAATTTACTCCTTTGGGAGAACCTCTTGAAACTATTTTCAAGACACTATTAGACAACAAAGTTCTCACAATCCCATATTATAAACCATGGGAACCAGAATTCAAACCAAAGTGGTGGGATGACAATTCTTATTGTGTCTTTCAAAAGAACAAAGGACACAAGAATAACAATATTCTTAAACTCAAACATGTTATGCAAGACCTCATTGAAGGAGGAAAGATCAAAGTGGAAGGACACACTACCAACGAAGATCATACAACATTTAACAAACCGTTCCCTAATTACGAGAAAGGGGAAGCATCTAAAGGAAAAGGTAATGAAGTCAACTAAACCTACTCCAATAATGATAACATGATCAATATGCTAGACATTAAAACTGAATCAATTAATGTGGTCACAATCAAAGGTGTTTCTTTCCAATCAAATATAGTGACTCGTAGCCAAGCACAAGTCACGATCAAAGGACCCAATTCTACCTCAAAACCAGCATCAATGTCCAAATTCCCTATTGTTACCATCCCCAAACTAGCAGTGAAACCCCATGGTTACTATTCCTGCAGCAAAGTATGACTTGGTGAACCAATTGCAATGAACCTCTGCAAAAATTTCCATTTTTGAGTTGCTTAAAATATCCACAGTGCATGGGGAAATCCTAGAACAATCCCTACATACTGCAAATGTACCAAAGGACCTTGATATAGACAAATTCTATGTGATGGTCAATCACATCTCAGCACCACATTATCTCTCCTTTTCTAAAGAGGATGATAAATCATTGACACATCCACATAATCAACCCCTTCATATTGAAGTCCTCATTCATAAATCTTGTGTTAGACGCATATTGATAGATGGAGGCACATGATTGAATATTTGTACCCTTAATCTGATCAAGAAACTTGGTCTCTTAGAATAGACCATTGAATCTAGAAGAAAAATAACTATCAAAGCTTATGATGAGGAAGAAAGATCCTCTAAAGGTCTTATTGTTCTACCCATTAGAGTCAGACCAATTGAAAGGAATGTCATATGTCAAGTTTTGGATCTACTCCTAGCCTACAATATCCTATTGGGGTGACCATGGATTCATGAAATGCAAGCTATGTCATCTACTTATCACTAGTGTATCAAGTTCCCACAAAATGGGGTGGAGGTGACAATTCCTGTGGGTGCTAATTATACTTGCAACAATATCAAAGAAGGTATTATGATTCCACATAAAAAAGAAGCTATGGATGAGATTTCTCCTGAGACTACCAAGGAAATTGTTATGAAAAGTTTTGGCAAAACCTTAAAACTTGAAGAAACAGGTATGGGAGAATACAAGCTTGATATGACTCCGTCACTGAAAGAACTTCTGGTGTCACCTAGATCCTATGGAAAACCTTCCTTGACATTCAAACCTACTACATCCAAAGAGCTAGAAATCCACAAAGAAAATGGCATGGTAAAGGCATCCACATCCTCTTTAGATAATAAAGAAGAATAGACAGTCTTGGACTGGCTTTACAAAGGAGAACCAAAGGAAGCTGAGGTCAAAAATATAGAAATATCATCAGAACAGTATGGTAAAGGATGACCTCCTCAAGAAAATTGGATATAAAGGAAAAGGACCTCTAAGTGACATAGGAAGAGGAATTATTGAACCTATGCACATGGAGTTCAGAAATACCAGAGACAAAACATGACTAGGTTTTAATATTGAATCTAACAAACCTACTTCGACAGATAGTTTGATCTCTGACAAAGGGAGTGATGAAATAGAATAGATAGAACTAGAACAATGGTCTTATGAAAGATTATTGCATATTTCCATAGAGAATCCTGACTATCAAGGAGAGGGCTATGTACCAAGCTTTGAGGTACCACAGGCTATTCTCATACCTTTGTTACCACAGTCTCCTATTCAAGAGGTAGGCGATACGACAATAGATAATCTAGAGGTACCATTGATAGAAAAGGCTACAAAGAGCACACCTTGACAACAGGATTTACATCCTAACTAGGGAAAGTTAGTCAAAATCACACATGTTCTTGATTTACCACACTTTGATCCACAGGTGGCTAACCAAGTACATCAAATAACTATTACAGAATTCTTAAATAGGTATGATGAAGAAATAACTAAATATCATGATTATGAATGGGATGAGCTATCTGTCACCACAGAGGACATTGAAATAGATGTGATTCACATGTTTGTAGCTCCATCAGCACCCAATTAACATTCTAACACTACTCCCAACAATATTAATGTTCTTGAAGTAGAGGAAGAGTTCCTTCCCCCAATCATTGATGGAGAGACTGGTGTTCTCATAAGTCTAGAAGAACTTCAAAGGCGAAAAGCAAGAAGTCTCATTTTATGAAGAGATGATGATGAAAGCTCTACTGATGATTCACTAGAGTTTGGTCCACATATAACTAACAATGACCCTTTTAATGATGATCTAGCTCTTATTGATCTAAACATTGAAGAACTTAACTTAACAGGACATGTCATGTCAGTTAATAGTCATGATGCTAACGCGATGTTGTCCTTCCCAGAGTCTGATTCCTTATCTTTGATAAACCCAGACCTAATTGATTGGACTAATACATATCCTACTCCTATCCTCAACTTTCCCAATGACTACACCTTGGCTTTCTATCTAAACACTTGTGAACCCTACGCTTCCTCCACCAATGCAAGGAATGTGAACATGTCATAGGAGGCTATCAAGTTTCTAAGTAATAAATTGAAAAATAAAAAGAAAAAGGGAACTGACGGTGAAAACAATGTTGTGGTAGTGTTAGATCCTAAAATAGTAAAAACAAAAGATGTATTTGATCATGAAAACCTCTTAGAGGTGCCAAAGGATGAGATTCTTGATATCCTCCATGAGCACTTTCAAGAAAGGTCTTCAGTTCTGATAGAACCAACACAGCCAATTGATTTGGGCACAGATGAAGTTCCTCAAATAGTTCACCTAGCACAATATTTGTTAGAAGAGGAGAAGACACAGTTCACCAAGTTCCTGAAAGAGAAGAAGATCAACTTTGCATGGTCTTATATAGATATGCCTATACTAGATCCTAAATTGATAATGCACCACTTGTCTATAGCTCCCGGGATCAAACCCGTAAAACAAAAACTTGGAAAGATGCATCCCCATGTTGCATTACTAGTAAAAGCAGAGCTAGATAAATTATTAAAGATGGATTCATCAAAGTCATTACTTACACAAGATGGATCTCCAATGTGGTCCTAGTGTCTAAATATGATAAATCTATCAAGATATATACATACTTCATAGACTTAAAAAAGACATGTCCTAAGGATGACTTCCCTCTCCCTAATAGTGATATGATCATAGACCTCACAATAGGCTACCAAATGTATTCATTAATGGATGGTTTCTCAGGCTATAATCATATTAAAATTTCCCCTAAGGATCAAGAGAAAATAGCATTTACATGCGCATGGGGAACCTTTTGTTGGAACGTCATGTGATTTGGGTTAAAGAATGTCGGTGCTACATATCAAAGAGTAATGACTACTATATTCCATGATATGATGCATAAAAGCATGGAAGATTACATGGATGACACCTTATCTAAATCAAAAGAAAGAAGCACTCACATTGCTGACTTACGAAAAATATTGGATCGTATGGAGAAATTTTAACTCGGGCTCAATCCAAAGAAGTGTGCCTTTGGAGTCCAATTAGGAAAACTCTTAGGGTTCATTATTTCAGTGAAAGGAATTGAAGTAGATCCTGCAAAGGTCAAAGCTATTCTAGAGATGACTCCTCCACACAACATCATTCAAATGAGGACATTACAAGGGAGACTCCAATCAATCAGGAGATTCATGTCACAACTTGCTGACAGAGCACAACCCTTTACCGAATTACTATGTAAAGGGGTCACTTTCAAATCGGATGAACACTGTGAAGCCAACTTCAGAGAACTAAAAGGGCACCTAGCTACTCCTCCTATTCTTATTGCACCTATTCATGGAAAGAAATTACTACTGTATATTTTAGCTATAGCTACATCACTAGGAGTATTGCTAGCCCAAGAGGATGAAACCAAGAAAGAAAGAGGTATCTACTACATCAGTAGAACACTAGTCTCCTATGAGCTCAATTACAACATTATTGAAAAAGCATGCTTGACAGTCATCTTCGCATCATAAAAATTGAGACACTACATGCTATCACATATAGTAAGGCTCATTGCAAAGATTGATCCTTTAAAGTATCTTTTGAGAAAAACAACATTAACAGGATGTCTTGCAAAATGGGTCCTCATTCTAAGTGAATTTGACATTGAGTATTTAGAAAGGAGGGCTATTAAAGGAAAAGTCCTCATAGATCAATTGGTTGATTCACCACTTCAAGATGATGCACCTTAAAGGATTGAATTCCCTGATGAGACAATTATGCATCTAACTAAGGACCCGTGGAAGATGTACTTTGATAGTTCCTTCACGCAACAAGGCTCTGGAGAAGGAGTTCTGTTCATAACTCCTAAAGGCTACAAAATACCCAAGTCTTACAAATTAATGTTTCCATGCACCCATAATATTTATGAATATGAGGCATTGGTAAACGGTCTTAAGCTTTCCATGGAGTGGAATATTGTAGAGTTACAAGTGTATGGTGACTCCTGACCCATTATCAATTAAATCAATGGAGATTATTAGACAAAGGATGAGAATTTGACACCCTACAAATAACTGGTTGATGACCTAAATAAGTACTTTGTCTTCATTACATTCCAGCAGATACCCAGAATAGAGAACAAAGCTGCAGATGCTATGGCTACCTTGGCATCCATGTTACAACTAGAGGAACATCAATTCTTCTATGACTTCTTGGTGGAAGAACTATCCTATCCTATCTTTGATACCCCTGAATACCAGGTAATCTATGATTTAAACACCCCAGACCAATCTCAGTATGCTAATATCATTTCTTACCTCACTGACCAAACTATTCCCAACAATCTATCAAGAAATGAAAAAAGAGCCTTGATTAGGATAGCATCACGTTATGTCCTCATAAATAATAACTTATATTGATGAGGTCTTGATGGTATTCTTCTTAGATGTTTAGAAATCAAAGAGTCAGATCGTGCGTTAAAAGAAGTCCACGAAGGTGTATGTGGATCACATTCAAACAACTTTTCACTAGCAAAGAAACTATTCAGAGTAGGCTATTACTGGCCTACCATGGAAAAAGATGTTATTCAATTTTCCAAAACATGTCATAAATTCCAGACACATGGAAATCTCATCCATGCTCCTACCAAAGAACTTATACCTTTCATTACACATTGGCCATTTCAGCAATGAGCTTTTGACTTGGTTGGACAAATATATCCCAACTCTTTAAATGGACACAAGTTCATCATTACGGCCACTGAGTATTTCACAAAGTGGGTCGAGGTCATGCCACTAATCAAAGCCACTGGAAAATAGGTGGCTATGTTCATTATGAACTACATTATTTATAGGTATGGGATACCCTTATCAATTGTAACAGACAATGGGGGCCAATTTAAAAACCAAGAGATGGATGACCTTTGTGAACAGTTCCACATCACTCAACACTGGTCCTCAATCTACTACCCTCAAGGTAATGGATAGGCTGAGACATCTAATAAGAATATTCTCAAGATCCTACATAGAAATGTAAGTAAGTCTGGCAGAGACTGGCATCTACAACTAAATCTGGCACTATGGGCCTACAGAACAAGCATCAGAACACCAACTGGAGCCATGCCATTTTCCTTAGTCTATAGCTCTTAAGTAGTACTACCTATTGAGGTTGAAATCTCATCTTTGTGGATATCTTTACAAGGTCTTGTTACTGATGAGAAATACCGCATCGATAGGGTGAATTCTTTAGACCTACTTGATGAGTGCAGGCAACAGGAATTTGATCATCTGGAGGTATACCAAGCACACATGTCTAAGGGGTACAATAAAAAGGTTAAACCATGACAATTTCAAGTGGGGATCTTGTCCTAAAGGAGAATCCTAAGAACCATCCCAACAGAGAACAAAAGGGGAAATTTGAATCTAACTGGTTGGGACCTTATGTTATCACTGCTACTTTTGGGACTAGAGCTTATCAACTAGCTACACCTGAGGGAGATGTTATTCCACATGCTATCAATACTCTATATTTGAAGGGGTTCTATGCTTAATTTTTGGTTGATAGAGCCTGTACAGTGAAATAGTTCTCAGAAAATCCAAAAAAAGCATTTAGAAAATTGATCCTGAAGAAAATCCAAAAATAGTGGAAAAAGTCCTGAAGAAAGGTATCCTTGGTGAAAAACTGGCAAATAGGCGCCTTGATACTACAAAAATATTCAAAAAAGCAAAAATAAAAAAAAATTGAAAAAGAGAAAAGTGCCTTGATGACAACCTGGTAAAATAGGCATCCTGGTAGCAAAAAGAATGAAAATTTTTGCCAAGTGGTGAAAACCTGGCAATCAGGTGTCACTTGTATTATGTGCTCCATCTATCAATACATTGTTGATACTAGGCCTTCATAATTACACCTGTGCTAAAAGTTGACTTTGTTTCCTTACAACAATCTTATCCTTGCTTGGGATTTGTCTACATTTCTATCTTAGGGAACACATCATTCTATGCTAGGGGCATCTCGATGCTTGCACTAAACTATCACTTTCACAAAACAAGGATGGTACAAACATTGCACTAACATGAATGGTATTCCTAAGACCTACATTGGACTACAAATAAGAGAAAAGTTATACACAGACATGGAGCACATATTTGCTTTAAATCCAACTTTTTGATTGATGAATCTCTACTGCGCTTGAAAAATGAATCAATAGTATTTCTCATATACTACCTAAACACAGTTTGATCTTGGTTTTATTATAACTCTTTTATGAACCCATGATGTTTTCACTAGGGGCATCTAAGAAGTTATGAATTTTATTTGATTGATTGACAATTTATATTTGTTATGTCTTCCGATTTACTCCATGATGTCTACACAAAGACAAAGATTTTCAAGGATAGGGTGCATAATGTTTTCTTGGTTTTGTACATATGGTTATTGTTCCAAATGATCCTATAAATTTCACCTAACTTAGATGTTTATGGTAAGAGCTGCCACTTTGAGTGGATAGCCGCATATATCTCGATATTGGTTATGCATAAACTATGGTGAGTTTGGAACAATTTCCTTGTCTATTTTCTAACTCAGATTCTCACTAAGGTATACGAAGCATAATGTACCCAAGGATATGAATTTTCAAGGTCATTGCTGGTTCAATATCTTGCCTTACACAGATTCTGATATAGTAAAAGGAAGGTGACTATCTTGTCATCCTAACTTCTATGCTTTTATGCCTAAGTCTATTTTTTACATTACATTCAATAAAACATAGTATTCATACTTTCATAATATCAGTGGGTATTAGTGATTGTTGTACTATTAGGTGGTATCCGTTCCAAAAAGTGCCCAATAATGATAAAAATGCTACAATATCTGTAAATCAGTGACAAGTCCTAAGAGTCTGCATATAGCTGCATTTAGAGATTTCATGATGCATTTTGAAAGGACAACCTAAGGATTTGAGCTCAAACTCCTTTCTATTTTTAATTTATCTAAAATCCAAGATATTTACATAGCCATGTTTCCTGAAATCTTTGATCAATCATGAACGAAACTAAACTCACATTTTAAACTGTAATTAACTTGGTACTGGTGTGTTTACTCTTAAATACACCTTCATTTCTTCACTTCTTCTAATCTATTCTTTCATTCCCCTACCTGATCACTGCAAGTGATACATCATTTCAACAAGGGGGTTTCATTCTTTTTCCTTCGATTTCGTTCCTGAGGGGGCATGATCACACTATTATCAATCAATTTTTTTCTCAAAACAACATTAAAAGTGACTTTGTTATAAAACAAACTAGGGGCATGACAATTTTCTTGACTAAGTCAGGACTGTTGGATAGAAATCTTTGGTTCTCATAAGTTGGATATCTTGTGTTTCCTCATTTTAAATATTCTTACTAAATTCTTGGCAGCTTCATACTAACTTTTGGATGACAACCAAGTTCAAAATTAGTGTTATCAATCTTTGGATGACAACATGGTTTAAAATTGGTATCTTTAAGATATTTTATTGATCTTTGGATGAAAACCAAGTTCAAAATCAATACTATCACTTTAGTTTGATCAAGTGCAAGACTGATCTTGTCAGGCATTTCATTTGATCATGAGCGAAATTCTCAATCTTTCTAAAGTCGACATCAAAAACTTTCTTTGAATCAATGCGCTGCTCGCACATGAATTCAAAGAGGGGAAAATTTAACCACCTAGATTCGGTCTACTCTAACCATAGACCCTATTTTCCCTAAGTGTGATCATACCCCCAATTATGTACAAACAACTCTTCAATCGACTGGCATAATTCATTCGAATCAGATTTAATCTCCTAAGTGATCTAATCACTAATTTACATTAATCACTTTAGCCAATCCAATAAAATCAATTCAATTCAATCAATTTAAATCAATACCTGGCTAAGGTAATTAATTTAAAAGGAATTAAATGAATTCCTAATTATACCTCATCACTTGCAAAATCAATCCCCTAGCCTAATTTATTCAATCTGGCTATAGTCTTAATTAATTATTATAAAGGAATCAAAGGCTTAAATGATTAATTAAATCCCTATTATTGAGTGAATATTTTATTACAACAATTCATTTCATTAATATTCCCTCTAACCTAACCAATCTCAAACTACCCAACCATGAGTTCAAACTCATCCCAACCCCTTCTCACATGCTAATTCTTCTTAATTAGCTAATTAACCCTAATTAGCTAATCCCCCATCCACTCATTCTCTCTCCTCCCATATTTATCTCCTTAATCACCTACCTTAAGCCTTAATCCTAATCCTAAGCTACCCTTAAGCTTGTCACATTCCATTAAGGTGTGATTAGGAATTCACCCCTCCCCCTAAAGTCAAAGATATCAGGCTTGACTTTAAACCCTCACCCATGCTTCTTAAACCCTCACCCATACCTCATTAATGCTTTCATAAATGAAGCATTAATGGCTCTTACACATTCTCTTCCACACTCCTCATTAATGAGTCTTACACTCTCATTAATGGCAGCCCTTCTAGAGTCTTCTCCCCTTCCTCCATTTCTCCTATAAATAGGATGGATTTTGAGTACAAATGGCCCTTGCTTTGCCCTTGATTTTATGAAATATATTCTTGTAATGCTCCTAATTTTGAAGAGTTGAAAGCATCCTTATGCTGCCCATATTTGGAGAATTGAAGAAGCAATCTTATGTTGCTCATGTTTTAGGGATTTTCATAGTACTTTCTAGCTTATTTCTTAGTTATTTTGTTATTATCTCCATTTCTAGAGCTAAAATGCATGTTTTTGAATCATTTAGATTTCTTTTCATTTGAATCTTCCATTCTTAGGTTGTATTTGTCACTGGAATATGCATAATCTGAGGGCTATTATGTCATTTTCATACTCCTACATAGGAAGCAATAGATCAATTTTGGTGATTGCTATGCTTGCTAACCCCTTGTTTTCACTAATGCAATGATCTATTGAAGTGTTGTGTCCATCTTAACAGGTACCAAAATCACACACATAGTAATGAGCTTCTTGCTCAAGCTCTCTCTCATTCTTGGCTTCTTTCTTCATTCATATTATATCCACAAAGGGTTTTCTTAGTTTTCACCTTTCAAAACTTTGTCTCATGTGTTAAGCTTGGATCTTCTTATGCTTTTGGTGAAAGTTCTTCATTCATTTGGTTATGGTAAAACTCTTCCCTCTTGCTTCACTCTCTTGGATTATTTCCTAATCTCTATTTTTTTTCTTAATATTTCTAATAGATGGTAGGAAGATAAATTTTTGGGATGAAAATGGCTGAAAGATAGTCCCCTAACTGAGAACCATGAATGGATGAATGCAATTCATGTTTGTAAAGAGACTATAGGTGAATTGGTGTTTGATTTTGGGACAATTAAGAATGAGTTGATCTGGGTCTTATTGATGAAAATCTCAAGATTATGAATATGCAACTCCATTATTTTTATATAAGAAATAATGAGAAGGATGTGATGGTTTAGGATCTAGAGGTCAAAGATAAATACATTGTTTCCTGAGCTTTTGCTCCCTTTTTTTATAGAGAAAGAAAAACCTTTCTTCTCCCAGGTTTGGAACAAAAAGCTCATCCCTAAGATTAATATATTTTATTGGTTTCTTTTCCAAAATAATATTCTTATTGTGGAAAACCTTTGTAAAAAGGGTTTTAATATGCCTAATAGGTGCTTTTTGTGTTGTGTTGAAGCTGAATCTTGTAGTCATATGATGATGCATTGTCCCTACACTGGACAAGTTTGGGGTTCCATATTCTAAATGATCCAATTGGATTGGGTTAACCCTCAGAATCTTAAGGATTTAATAAAGCAATGGATTTGCCCCTTTCTTGTAAAGATATCAAAACTCTATGGAATTTTTTCCTCCCTCACTTCACATGGAGAGTTTGGAAGGAGAGAAACAATAGAGTGTTCAGAGACAAACACACCCCTTATGAGAATGTTTCTAATCAAGTTTGCAGAAGCCTAATGGAAATATTTTGAAGTACTCTTTTGGATGATTCAATATCCTTGGACCACTTTTAGGATTTCAAAGAGATCCTCAATTGTGACTTTTTGGGTCAAAGAATCAAAGACCCCAATCCCAGAGACAATACTATATGGACAACTCCACCGAATGGATGGCACAAAGGAAATTTTGATGGATCTATCAAGGGAAATCCAGGTATGGAAGGGGTAGGAGGATTAATAAGAGATCAGGTTGGTAATTGTCTAGGAGCTATTGCTGCTCATTTTGGAAGCCAAATTAAGCATGTTGCTGAAGCCAAGGCATCCCTTCAAGTGGTGATGCTAGAAAAAGAGATGGGATGCATGAAGCTGTGACTAGAGGGAGATTCTCTAAATATCATAAATTGCATAAAAGGAATGAACATGTCCTCTTGGACTATAGGACATATAATAAATAAAATTAAAATTATTTTAGGAAATTTCCAAGAAATTCATATTTCCCATGTTTACCGTGAGGGCAATAAGCCTGCAGATGGGCTTGCTAATGTGGGGGCCCATAATGAAGTAATCATTAAATGGAAAGAGGGAGAAAATCTTCAAAAAGAGATTGTAAGTCTAATCAAGTTAGATAGACTTAATCACAAAGAAGGGGTCATTATTAAAAAAATTAATAATGAAGAGGTTGCTTAAGTTTTCAAGGAGAGAGAGCTGCCAGTTGAGGTGAGCAAAAATAATGACAGGGATTTTTTCTCACAAATTGTGGGTTATATTAAGTATATTCAAACAATGGAGCTATAAGCATATTGTTACTTTGTTTGCTGGTAATCAAGAAATAACAGAATAAATGGGAGGTGGTTTGAGGAGGGACGAGACACTGGATTGTGAAAAATAGAAAAAGGAGAAGAGTGTTTGGAGAAATCTTAAGCAGGGAGAGATATCTCCTTACTTGGAAAGATTACATGGTCTGGACAAAGAGATAATAGAGAAGTTTACTGTTGGGTGGGATAATGGCAGGGTTAATCTGATGGGTAAGTCCTTTCCTCTAACGTTGAATCTTATATTTGAGATAAAGGGCATGTCACTGGAAGGTATGAAGTTATATAGGAATAATAAGCGCATGGGAAATTAAGCTTTTTTCACAAAAATGTTGAAGAATAAGCAATGGTGGTTAAATTTTATAGGGATTATGTGGAAATGGATAGGATTAAACTTATTTGGGCTAAGATTTTGAAATTTTTAATAGAGTATTTTACTCTTGATGGGCACTACACAAAGGTGTACAACTTCCACTTTGTTCTTGTTAATCACTTCAGGTACCAAAAGAAAATCTCTTTCCCCTATTATATGCTTAGTTCTTTGAATAATATCATAATGGAGAACATGAAGAAGCCTAATTACTTGGTGTTACATGAAGGGTTAATAATGCTTATTGCAGAATATGTCATGGAAAAAATTCTGTTGACGGGGTTTTGCTGACCGGGTCCGCCAAAAGTCATAAGTTGTCACCGGGTTCTGGGGAAATCGGCCAACTCCACCTGCAAAGGTTGTCTGGGGGAAATGAATCCTTTGGGCCTTCAAGCACCTAGGTGCCGGGTCATGATAGTGCGGGGCTCGGTTGGGAGAGGTGACTATTTTCGAGGGGGATAGCTGGTTACTTCAACTCATTCCTCCGGAGATTCAGAATAGTAAGGGTTTCCCGGAGCATTCTACACTTAGAGAATAAAATGAAAAAGATCCTACAGGGTTAGAAACGTTTATCTAACTACAGTCATGCTGAAAAGTCCATAACATCAACAATACTCTGAAAGACTACACTAAAAAATGAAGAAATACACAACCATCAGTTAGCATTTCATCAATAGCGGAATAAGGAGGTCATTAATCTACTTTAACATATCAGAGTAAAGGACATACAGAACATTAAAACATGAAATACCATTAACTCAGAAGCAGGGATGCTAACAACATCATTGCCAAGAATCCTTCCTTCTTCATTAATATTTAGTCCAGCAAGCACTGGTGCGTGATACAATGGTGGCTCTAGGGGAGAATCTAACTACCAAAAACAGGACAATGGAGCATTGAGCTCTGCAACTAAAACCAGAAATCACTTTGCTATTCCTTATAGACAAAAAAATCATCAATTTTTCTGACCCTTGGAAATGGGCCGATTTGCCTATTTATACAACTCTCTAACCCTAACCCTATTTTACTGTGCTTTAATAAAATACAATATCTGGGGGCCGGTACTACCTACACCACCCTACAAAAGACCTGGAGACAGAATAGGTCTGCCATGTCAGAAGAAGAAGACAAGAATATACATCAGAAGAATCAGCCTCGAGAAAAGAGCCAGAGAGAAGAAAAAAGGAAGTAGGTCCCCTGGGGACCGCGGCTACATGCCTCGTAAATGGGAAATGCGGCGCCCTGTCTCCAATGTGCCAGGTGTACCTTTGAACGGTGCCTTGAGAAGACCACCCTGTCAGAAACCAACTGCCGAGCCAATGCCTCTTGATGCGCCCAACTACCCTCTGACAGTCTTTATTAACCGCCTCTGAAAGTGACCAGTCAGCCTCGGGGACCGGGACACGGATCACTTTAAAGAATACAAAATTTTGGATCTGGAACTCCGGGATCCGGGGACTTACATCCCCAAAAGAATAAAGAATGATTCATGCTCAAGTTTCCCCGGTTCCCAGAGAATGCTCAAGGCTATTTATTATTGTTGAAGGCCTAAAGGATTCAGAAAATGCCATCTTCATCAATCTTCCTTAGGCTGGCCCTTCTGTGTCTGGCCACTTCAACCTATTCCGCCAGGTCTGGAACATTATTTCTGCACTCGTCTGCCATCCTTGCGGCATCATGGCCTTTAAGCACCATTTTGGTCAGTTTTACCATTTGGGCCCCATCCATCCCCTCCGAGGATTGATACCGAGATGCCATCATTTCATCAAAATTCCCCAAAACTGACTCCTCGGGGGTGTAAGTATTTGTACCAAGGGGATCAACCCCGGAGGCTTTTATTACAAATGACTTGTACAAATTAGAAGAATACTTCATTGTGTTTACCTTTTCCTATAAGAACTCTACCAGTTTCTTGGTTACCTCCAATGTGAGGTCCAGTCTGGAGTGCTGAGCCCTTACGAAATCAAATGATTCCTCACCCAGAATTCTAGATTCAGAAATTATGTCTTCCCCCAGGGTGAGGAGCTCTTCGATCTCTACCTTCCGCGCCTGGTAATTCTCGACGTCACTCTCCCATTTCTCAATCAGTGCTTCCGCCTGTAAAATAATTTGTTGGGCCGTATATAGATCCGGGAGAGTGGCCGCTAGGAAACACCGGGTGTTTCCTATCTATAGAGCGACCCATTCGTCTACTGCCTGGGCCTTCTTTTTCATTACTCGCAGGGAGTCTATGTCGCTCTGCGGTAATTTCTCTGATGTGGAGGTCTATGGAGGAGCGGCATTGAGGGGTCGGGCCAGCTCTGTAAGAAACCCCATGAGGTTTGCATTCTTCTCTTTTTCTGCCTTCAGCCTCTGGGCCTCTTTTTCATATCGGGCCTCCACTACCCTTGCTTCCTCCTTCAGCAAGTCTACTTTGCCCTGCTTTCCCCTTTTTCCCAGAGGTACCTCTGCGATATGGTAGTCTGCGGGGTCCGCGGTCCCTTCATCGACGTCTGGGGGAGGCGTTGCCACTACCGTACCTGTTTCTCCACCCGGCCCAGTCCGAAGGGTATGAACTGTCCGGGCCTTCTTTTCTTTTGGTGGTGCCTGAGCCAATGCCATCATTTCGGCCAGGGAGAGAGGGATTGTCAGAGCAGATTGGGCTTTCCTTTTTCTACTTTCTGCCAGCCATGGAGGTGGGAGAGGTGGCCTTCCTGCCAGAGTGTGTTCTTTAGATTCTCTCCCAGTGTCCGGTGGTGGCTGCTCCTTTTCAACATCTACTTCTATTTTTCTCCCTGCCAGAACCTCTTCTGTAGCAACATCTTCAATTTCTATCTCCTTAGCCTAGTCCCGGATGTTAATTGATGTGTCTAGACCCTGGTCGGCTTCTTCAGGGATCTCTTCTTCATGCTTCTCTTCTTCTTCTTCTTCATCTTTCGGTAGTAGGGGCGGTATCGAGCCGAGATTCAGAGTTTGGGCCGCTGTGATTACCTGCCCAAAGGTTGCCCCCGGGAGTGGCCTTGGGAACACGGCGGCTGGGGTTATGGTTGGTCCCAAAGTTCTGGGTCCGGGTTCCCCAGCGGATGCCTTTTATTCACTTGGTGGCTGTTGGTCCACTCCCGGACCTTCTGTTCCTGGGGCCCCAGAGATAACCTCCAGTTCTAGCCTCTTTTCTTCTGTTTGCTTCTCTTCTTGTTTTGCAGCTTCTACTTCCAGGTCCTCTGGATCCACAGCCTCTTGCTCTTGCTCCGGGACTTCCGTCCCCACTTGTGTGTCGGCCCCTTGCAAATTTTTGAACTCATCAGCTGTAAATACGTCAAACTCCTCTTCTAGAGGGGGACTGGCTGGGTCCGTTTGTTCTGCTTCCTTCTCTGGTTCCGGGGAACTGGAGGAAAGGATTTCCACTTCTTTTGGGAGGGAAGCCCTTGGCGTTGGTTCTGCCTTGGGCTGTTTGATGTGCTTTCTCTTCCTCCGGGTGATTAGAGGTGGCCCCACATTGGCTATTACTACTACCTCCATGGGATCCACCCCCGTCGCCTTAATCATCAAGGCTGCCAGTGACGGGGAGGAAGGAGAGCGAATTGGTCTGGCCATTAGCGGGGGAGTGGCGAGCCTTGTAATTAACTGCTCCCTCATTTGCTGGGAGGCTGCCACAGACTACTTAATCTACTCTTGAATGAGGATTTGCTACACGGGGGGAGTTGTTTCTATCCCCTTTCCTTTGTCTGCGCCTTGTGCAGAAGTCCCGGCCCCCGGAGTCAACTTTGGTGCCGACGGCGGTGTTGCTTTTGGTACTGACCTGGAGGCTAGGTGCATACTCCTGGGGTACGCCTTCTTAAAATAGGCATGAATTCTCTCGACCACCTCCGGAGTGAAGTCCTCAATCGCGTGGTCCTCCTGGAGGGCCCAATTCATTGCCGGCAGTGGCATTTTGTCAATCCCCTTCTCTTTGTACTGGGGATCTATGGTGGGGGCGTCATCTGAGAAGCCCGCCGGGAACCTCTGGAGCTTTAGCTCCTGCATCATTCCGGCTGTCATTCTATCATAATGTCGGCTATGCACATCCATGTCATCCTGGTGATCTACCCAGAAGTCTTCCATGTGTGCGTGGTGGGGCTCCGAAGCCCGGGGTAGTGCCGTTGCAATTCTGCTATGCGGATCAAAATTTGTTCGCGCCAGATAAAATTCCTGCAAGTTATAACATTTTAATTCATTATCTACCTCCTTCTTGGCGGCCAGATTGTAGGTGTAGTTCCCACAGGAGATTGGGAATGAAACATTGAGGACCTTCTTGAGGGACAAGAAGGCATGTAATTCCATCATCTGCTGGCAATATTCCAGCAGCACGATCTTGTCCCCGCAATGCTTGGGCAACAAGTAGGGTTTCCCAAAGAAGCTGGCGACCCTAATGTATGTATGCTACTGGAATTGAATGTAGTAGTGCCCATAACTACTAACCAATTTCATCGCCTCAGTAGACAGGCGGTATCCGGCAGTCCGGGTGGGCGTGAGCAAATGGTAGTAAACGAAGGAGTCATTTACCCGGCAGTAACTGGGGAAGCTGGATTCCCATTGAATTTGTGGGAAATGGTCCCACGGTGCTTTCTATCCTAGGCCAAGCCTGAGAACGCCATTTGTAAGTAGGCCATTAGAGTGGGGCCTCTGTTGGGCCAAAGCCCAGAAAACATAAGAAGTCATATAGAACTTCTTCTTCTTGTTCAACTGCAGAAACTAGGAGTCGACATGATTGGAGATAATTGTCGCCCAGTCAAAGAATTCTCTTTTAGTGGAGATGCCCAGGAGGAAATAGTACATCCATTTTGCAAATTCCTGGACGGAGGGTTGCCCAAATACCCGGGCCAATGCTATCATCCCCATTTGGATGCTTTCCTTGAATTCAGAGCGGGGGATATCTATTTTCATTCTTTTTGGATCCCTCTTCGAGACCTTGATCCAATTGGTGTTCATGTACACCAGGGCAGCATCCTCCAGTTGGTTGAATTGTTTCAAGGCTTCTATCCTTGTGACCACTGAGGCCCTGTCGAATTGCGGGATACCCACGCCTGCTTGGAAAGTAACTGGGTCAAGGGACACCAGTGGAGTGGGGAATCTCGCGGGTTCTGCAGCTGCTAACATAACGGCCCGGACAGAAGAGTTGTAGTTGGCCGCCAGAGTGAGAACAAGCTCCGGAGACTGCACGGAGAATGGGATGCAAGCTGCCCAGAGAATTATGGAACCTCCGATGTTGGTTTCCATTTTGTCTCCAGCTTGTCGCTGGATGTACATTATCTTTACCAGGGCCTGCATTTCCGCCCAGGTCTCGACACTGGGGTCGGTCATCATTTTTACCTTGGACTCAATCTTTGAGCCCATAATCTCCTCACCTTGCACAAACTTCATGGTGAGGGGTAGCTTTGCCAGGGCCTTCTCTATCTTTGACTTTGCCGCTGCCCTAGTCTCGGTTGTGGATGGCAACTCTGGACTTCTGGGAGGAGATGATGCGGATGTTTCAGACATGGTTGTAAAATGAAGTCTGGACCTATGAGACAAAGCGACCGTCAGAACATATTTATCAAAATAAAATAGTAACTCCGGGGTCCGGAGTTCTTACCACTTCGCCATTTGCTTTTCCTGAAAAGTTAGTTTTACGCATAAGTATCCGAAAAGAAAAACATAAACTGAGGATTTTTGTTATATCTCTGGGTCTGGAAAATTTTATCACATTTGATGAAGACATAGGATGAATGGTGGAAAGAGGTCCGAGGCCAAGAGAAAGGACCGTTAGCAAAGAAGAATGTGGAAGCAGGTCCACGTGGACGCCACGTGCGCTGGCATTGAATGGATGTGATGGCACTGGCGGCGGAGCCAACTGCTCGAACGTGTGAAAAGGGAAAGCCACTTGGCCAGAAGTAATTGCGCGCATGAGAAATAAATGAGGCTCTGACAGCCTTGATGGAGGAGAGAGAAAACCTCCTGTTTTAAACCGTTTGAGAGCCGAGTTTCAAACAGGTGGTTTTCTGCCTCGAAGCAAGCTTGGAGGCGAAAAACCAGAGGCAAAAGGTGACTCGACCAGCTCGTCGAGCCACCCGGAAGGATATACAGAGAGCTGAGGGGTATATACATGGAATGGAGGAGATATACAAGGGTTACCTACAGAAACACACATATATACAACTTTATACACATGGAAAGACTCCTGCGGGAAGAACCAGACAAAGCTAAAACAAGAATATACAGCTACTTACATTATGTTCAAGTTATTTACAGGCTATTTACGGACTATTTACAGACTATCTACATCTGCATAGAAGGCGGACAACCTTCTGGCAGAGCCGAGCCGCCAGCAAGCGGAAAAACAAGAAGACCAAAGAAACAACAAAGAAACAAAACAAACGAAAATAAAATAGGCAAACCCAAAGAAAACCAGAAAATGAAAGTAAAGCGAAGGGGAGGGAAGCAGAGAAACCAACCTGAAAACGTAGAAGGTGAAGGAAGGGAAAGATTACCAGGAGAACTCTGCAACAACTTTGAATCTTTAAGCCGTCGAGATCACCACCACGAAGCACTAGCATACGTCTGAGAACAGTAGGTGTTAACCTTTGATTATCACAAATTTCTCTGTAACTGCTCTGCTAATCGATTTGAAAATTGCTCTATTTCACTCTAAGTGCTCAAATATTTTAATCACGATAACTGTGAAAATGACAGGAAAGTCTATTTATACCCGTGGTGAAAAAAAACAATCCTCCTCCCTCTGGAGATTTCAGGTCAAGCGTAACCTCCGGACTCTGGGCCCGGGGATTCCTTACGATGATGTTCTTAAGACTTAGGAACATCATCATAAAAAATCCCAGAGTCTGGAATCCAGCTTCCAACCAAAAGGAAACCTCTAGGATCCGGGATCCCGGAGGGGAAAAACAAACCAAGAAAACAACACACACCGGGGAAGAAAACCCTGGAGAAAGAAAGCAAAAAGAAAAGAAAGACAAGGCAAAGCCGCAGCAAAAAGCAAAGCAAAAGAAAAAAAGGGGGACCCAACATTTTGCACACAAAATGTAGGGACGGGGATGCAGGGCATAACAAATGGCGACTATCTGGGACA
>MU227294.1:1112991-1139065 GCA_018584345.1 Thuja plicata
GTGGAACTCAAAAACGAAGAAGGACCTTATCTAGTCCTTAGCAATTAGGCTTTTCTTGTCTCTGAATCAGAAGTAAAGGCACAGGATTCAAATAGACATTTCAAGCATTGTGATTCATACAAGAAAAGTCCCTAACATGAGGGATATTCCATACCAGCGACATCTCTCACAGATCTGAGTGAGGTGGGCGGCGTGATCACGCCTGTCCCAGGAGAAGACGGTCAAATCATCCATGTAGATGATTATGCATCGATTTACAAGGCCCTTGAACGCAATGTCCATGGCCTTCTGAAAAGTAGCCCCTGCATTGATCAAACTGAAGGGCATTCTTCTATACGCAAACGTTCCCCACTTGGTGGTGAACGCTATTTTCTCTCTATCTTCGTACTTAACCATGACCTGGTTGTATCCTGAATATCCATCCAAGAATGACATCATCTGAGATTCGTTCACTATTTGTAACGCCTCATCCAAGGAGGGGAGAGGGTGATTATCCTTTTTAGATGCCTTGTTCAAATTTTAGAAATCCACGCAAAGGTGGATCTCACCGTTCTTCTTCCCGACTGGGACCAGGTTGGCTGATGTGGATGATTTTCTCTTCACCGGGCTGGCCGATGTTAACCTTTTCAAACTTTCGTCCCTCAGGGGAGGATGATACCTTCTCATGGGCCTGAGGGTCTGAATCAAAGATTCGCTCTAATGTAACCATGCCCTTAGGGATAGTGTTGGTGGGCAAGTCCATGATCCCATCATCTTCATCACCCTATCCAGTGTCATCGTGGTCTCGTTCCTCCACTATCTGATCCTCAAAAACACCAACATTGGCCATGAAGGCCAGGATATGTTGATCATCCTCAAAAACCTGAAAGTGAGTAACGTTGTCTAGAATGGAGGGGGTGGGGACCATCTCAACTGAAAATCTCCAAAGTCATGAGCCGGCCATCGGCTCAAGTGTGCTGGCAGAAATAGCTAGGGCATCCGGGACATAGTTCCGTCACCGGGGAATAAGGTCAATGCCAAAGGCGTCAAAATATTCAATAAGGCTCCAAGCCCGGTTGCGGTATGCGGCCAGCCTTTTGTCATGACATGTGTATTGACTCCGGACTTGTTTAACAACAAACTCTGAATCACCCAGAGCTCGGAGGCAGGTGATACCTTTCCTTAGGGAAAATAGGAGTCCGAGGACCAAGGCCTCATATTCTGTGACATTGTTCATGCAGTTAAACTGTAGCCTGTAGGACGCGAGGAAGGATTTCTCTCGCGGGTTGATTAATTCTACCCTGGCCCCACAGCCTTGTTTGGATCAGGACCCGTCAAACTTAAGGGTCCATAAGTCATTGTTTGTAATCTGGGGCTGGGGAGGGGGAGTTTTCTTTGGATTATTGTTGGGAGAATTGGGGATATTCTCCTGGACTACTGGTGTGGAAGTGGAATCTATCCCCGTAGGCATTTCGATTGGTGATTCCTGGGTGGATGGTACTAAAGGAGTGCATCCCGTAGAAGTACTGGGTCCCAGGAAATCTGTTGTATGTTCACTCTGGAGGATATCAAGTTGCTGGGTAGCGATCGATAGGCATGGCTCACACTCATGCTCTAAATGTTTTTGGTAATGTACCTGACACCAAGTGCTAGACAGGAGTGTGGCAAGGGTCGCTATTGGACCATGAGAGTTAACTTCAACTCTCACATTTTCTTCTAAGTCTTGTGCTCTTTGCAACACTACGGGATCCTCTCCGGGGATGAAATCAAATGTTAAGATTTCAAAAGGTCGGTACACCCCCAGAGAACACTCGGAGAAAAGGACTTCATTGACCCTCCCAACTTTGGTAAGGGCCTGCTTCATCCGGGGTTCGCTTTCGACCCAGATCTGATTGGATTCTCCTTCCCACGGAAGCCATAAGTGGGTGAAGTCCGTCGAAAAGTATCCATTTAAGGACTTGGACCAATTCCAACTTAGTAACATCCCGTAAGTCTCTGGGATGTCCACCACATGGATGTCAATGATGCTAGCTATCCTGGGGTCCTGGATAAGATGTATCCGGACGTTTTTCAATTCCCCCACCATTTTTATAGCAGTCTTATCCAATTGGATCACTGTGCCATTAGACAGGGTGGGGTGGAGTCCAAGCTTCTGACAGATGGTCAAGGGCATGATGTTTCCTGAAGCTCTAGAGTCTACTAGGCAGTTATGTATATTTTTTCCATAAATGTTCAGGCCTAGAAAAAAGGAAGAATCCTCATTATTTCCCTGGAAGATAGCCGCATTTGCATCTTCGAACGAGACAGTCTTGGGTGGGCGGCTGACTGCTTCCGGGTTCCCTAAGAGCTTCAGAAGGGACTTCTTCTGCTTGGGACAATTTAACAAAACCTCCATCAAGGTCATGGAGGTGGTGGTCTTCTCTAATGCCTTCATAATATCAAATCTTCCTCCCAGGAACTAGTGATTTTCCTCTGCGGGATCTTTCGCTTGGTTAGAGCTAGGACCTTTTGGAGGGACAGGTCGATCAGTTACAGCGCTCCGGGGAGGAGGAGTATCTTTGGTAGGAGGTATGGGCATGTAAGCTGGTCCTTTACCCGCCTGGCTCCGAGTGTTGTATGGAGCCTGTGGGTTAGTAAAGGCATTGGCCTCAAAGGGCGGAATGGATTCATCAAAGAATCCTTGCAGTTCAGATTCTTCTTCATCTTCTCCGGGAGTACCGAAGAAGATGGTATCACAGGTGAAGGCATTGTGGGTTTGCTCTTGGACAGGGGGCTCTGGGGGAGTGGTATCGTGCGATTGCTGCATGTCCAGCTGGGAGATCATTATGAATTTCTCCAAAGTGGCACAATTCACTTCATTGTATGAACCTGTATCGTGCAGCCAACACCAATTAGTCATGGGCTGGAAGTCTATGACTGGCATAAAATGGGATGGTCCAGCACCATTTTGGTTGGTGTTTTGGTTCGGAGGCGGGCCTCCGGTGTTAATGTTATTATTCCATTGTTGTTGGTTTAGCCTAGGCCCGTTGTTGAAGTTTCTTCCCCCGGCATTGTTGCTTCGTTGGCCGGAGAAGATATTCCCTCTTTGGGAATTTGAGTTTTGGGGCACGTAGGACCCAGCCTTCAGTTAACCCATGTCCATGGTTAGGGTGGATAGCATTCGCCGGAGGGACTCAACCTCAGTGGTTAACTGAGTGTTAGCATCACAATGGGATGGTTGTGGCGGTTGTTGGCTTCCCAGGAAAGCAGTAGGATCAACCGGAGTCAAGGGCGGCAATCCTCCAACCACGGATGACTGGAAGAAGGGCACTCTGGACGGTTGTGTTTGCGTCTGTTGTGTCTGTTGTGGCTGATTCCAAGGGAAGACTTCCAGACCCGGTGCTATTTGGGTCTGGGTGGGGTAAACATATCGTGCCTGTTGGTCTATCAAACATGGCGGGGGATTCACCGCCATCGAGGGGGCCCCTATTTCCAGATTGGGATTGTAACCCCCGACATAAGCAGCTCCACCGGGGATCATGTTGAAAGGTGTGTTCTGTCCAATCCCACCTGGGGATTTATTGAGACCACAGGACAACTCTAGGGCTAGGTTATAGACTTTTGCCAAAGTATCCAGGTCACCTAGGGTGGTTGTTCTCCAAAGGAAGGTGGCAATGAAAGGGTCCATCGCATTAAGGTATGTCTGTATGGTAACATCTGGCGATGGGACAAAAGGGCCTGTGCACCTCTTCAGGGCACGCTGGAACCTATGGTTGAATGTTGCAAGAGGTTCGTTGGGTTCCTTTCTGATGGAGATGAACTGGCTATGGGACTAGGCTGGGTCCACATGTACACGGAAGGCAGCCAAGAAGGCGTCCTCCATATCCTGCCAAGTGTTGATAGAGTTGGCAGGTAAGTTCAGGTACCAGTTCAACTCGCTTTGTCCTAGGGACAAGGGGAACATGCGGGTCACAACATCTTCATGCTGGATCCGGTGTCAATTCATGGCATCTTTGTATGCCTATAAATGTTCTTCTGCGGTCCGTGAGCCTAAGTGCTCATATCGTGGGAAAATCTTCTTTGGGTGAGAGGGTAAATCATTGATTGCGCCCGGAAAAGTGCCCATTGGGGACCTAGTGTTTCCAAAGTATGTAGCCATTGGGGGAACTATATGTTGGGTAGTTTGGGTACTCCCGCGACTTTCTAGGGAGTTTAAATATTCAGGGGTATGGTAGATCCCCAGACAACAGTGGCTGGTAGGACTTTCGACGTCTGTTTCTTTCGAGTAGGAGGCTCGAGTTTGACAAACCTTTCGGGGTTCAGGGCAGACCTAAGGACTCTTTCAAATTTAGCTGGGGAAAAGGACCCAGTCTCACTAAAGGCTTGTCTCCTAAAACTACAACTCGGGGAACCCTCAGGAGGTGTAAAATCAGAATCTTGGGAGGGGGACGAGCTCATGCCCTCCTTCTAGCACCAGTTTCTGTTGATAGGGTTTTGCTGACCGGGTCCGCCAACAATCTTAAGTTGTCACCGGGTTCTAGGGAAATCGGCCAACTCTACCTACAAAGGTTGTTTGGGGGAAATGAATCCTCTGGGCCTTCAAGCACCTGGGTGTCGGGTCACGACGGTGTGGGGCTCGGTTGGGAGAGGTGACTATTTTTGAGGGGGATAGCTGGTTACTTCAACTCATTCCTTCAGAGATTTAGAATAGTAAGGGTTTCCCGGAGCATTCTACACTTAGCGAATAAAATGAAAAAGATCCTGCAGGGTTAGAAATGTTTATCAAACTACAGTCATGCTAAAAAGTCTGGAACATCAACAATACTCTGAAAGACTACACTAAATACCGAAGAAATACACAACCATCAGTTAGCATTTCATCAATAGCGGAATAAGGAGGTCGTTAATCTACTTTAACATATCAGAGTAAAAGACATACAGAACATTAAAACATGAAATACCATTAACTCAGAAGCAGGGACGCTAACAACATCATTGCCAAGAATCCTTCCTTCTTCATTAATATTTTGTCCAGCAAGCACTGGTGCATGATACAATGGTGGCTCTAGGGGAGCATCTAACTACCAAGAACAGAACAATGGAGCATTGAGCTCTACAACTAAAACCAGAAATCACTTTGCTATTCCTTATGGATAACAAAATCATCAATTTTGCCGACCCTTGGAAATGGGCCAATTTGCCTATTTATACAACTCTCTAACCCTAACCCTATTTTACTGTGCTTTAATAAAATACAATATCTGGGGGCCGGTACTACCTGAGCCACCCTACAAAAGACCTAGAGACAAAATAGGTCTGCCATGTCAGAAGAAGAAGACAAGAATATACATCGGAAGAATCAGCCTCAAGAAGAGAGCCAGAGAGAAGAAAGAAGGAAGTAGGTCCCCCGGGGACCGAGGCTACATGCCTCATAAATGAGAAATGCGGCACCCTGTCTCCAATGTTCTAGGTGTACCTTTGAATGGCGCCTTGAGAAGACCACCCTATCAGAAACCAACTGCCGAGCCAATGCCTCTTGATGCGCCCAACTACCCTCTGACAGTCTTTATTAACCACCTCTGAAAGTGACCGATCGACCTCGGGGACCGGGACACGGATCACTTTAAAGAATACAAAATTTTGGATCCAAAACTCCAGGATCCGGGGACTTACGTCCCCAAAAGAATAAAGAATGCTTCATGCTCAAGTTTCCCCAGTTCCCGGAGAACGCTCAAGGCTGTTTATTATCGTTGAAGGCCTGAAGGATTCGGAAAATGCCATCTTCATCAATCTTCCTTAGGCTGGCCCTTCTATGTCTGGCCACTTTAACCTGTTCCGCCAGGTCTGGAACATTATTTCTGCACTTGTCTTCCATCCTTGTGGCATCATGGCCTTTAAGCACCATTTTGGTCATTTTTTCCATTTGGGCCCCATCCATCCCCTCCGGGGATTGATACCGAGATGCCATCATTTCATCAAAATTCCCCAAAATTGACTCCTCAGGGGTGTAAGTATTTGTACCAAGGGGATCAACCCCGGAGGCTTTTATTACAAATGACTTGTACAAATTAGAAGAATACCTCATTATGTTTACCTTTTCCTGTAAGGACTCTACCAGTTTCTTGGTTACCTCCAATGTGAGGTCCAGTCTAGAGTGCTGAGCCCTTACAAAATCAAATGATTCCTCACCTAGAATTCTAGATTTAGAAATTATGTCTTCCCCAAGGGTGAGGAGCTCTTCGAGCTCTACCTTCCACGCCTGGTAATTCTCAGTGTCACTCTCCCATTTCTCAATCAGTGCTTTCACCTATAAAATAATCTGCCAGGCCGTATATAGATCCGGGAGAGTGGTCGCTAGGAAACACCGGGTGTTTCCTATCTATAGAGTGACCCATTCATCTACTGCCTAGGCCTTATTTTTCATTACTCGCAGGGAGTCTATGTCGCTCTGCGGTAATTCCTCTGATGTGGAGGTCTGTGGAGGAGCGGCATTGAGGGGTCGGGCCAGCTCTGTAAGCAACCCCATGAGGTTTTCATTCTTCTCTTTTTCTGCCTTCAGCCTCTGGGCCTCTTTTTCATATCGGGCCTCCACTGCCCTTGCTGCCTCCTTCAGCAGGTCTACTTCACCTTGCTTTCCCCTTTTTCCCAGAGGTACCTCTGCGATATGGTAGTCTGCGGGGTCCGCGGTCGCTTCATCAGCATCTGGGGGAGGCGTTGCCACTACCGCAACTATTTCTCCACCTGGCCCAGTCCAAAGGGTATGAACTATCCGGGCCTTCTTTTCTTTTGACGGGGCCTGAGCCAAGGCCATCATTTCGTCCAAGCAGAGAGGGACTGTCGGAGCGGATTGGGCTTTCCTTTTTCGTCTTTCTACCAGCCATGGAGGCAGGAGAGGTGGCCTTCCTGACAGAGTGTGTTCTTCAGATTCTCTCCCGGTGTCCGGTGGTGGCTGCTCCTTTTCAACATGTACTTCTATTTTTCTCCCTGCCAGAACCTCTTCTGTAGCAACATCTTCAATTTCTATCTCCTCAGCCTGGTCCCGGATGTTAATTGATGTTTCTAGACCCTGGTCGGCTTCTTCGGGGATCTCTTCCTCACGCTGCTCTTCTTCTTCTTCTTCATCTGTCGGTAGTAGGGGCGGTATCAGACCGAGATTCATATTTTGGGCCGCTGTGATTACCTGTCCAAAGGTTGCCCCCGGGAGTGGCCTTGGGAACACGGCGGCTGGGGTTATGGTTGGTCTCAAAGTTCCAGATCCGGGTTCCCCAGTGGATGCCTTTTATTCACTTGGTGGCTGTTGGTCCACTCTCAGACCTTCTGTCCCTGGGGCCCCAAAGATAACCTCCAGTTCTGGCCTCTTTTCTTCTGTTTGCTTCTCTTCTTGTTCTGCAGCTTCTTCTTCCAGGTCCTCTGGATCCACAGCCTCTTGCTCTTGCTCCGGGACTTCCGTCCCCGCTTGTATGTCGTCCCCTTGCAGATTTCTAAACTCATCGGCTGCAAATACGTCAAACTCCTCTTCTAGAGGGGGACTGGCTGGGTCCCTTTGTTCTGCTTCCTTCTCCGGTTCCGGGGAACTGGAGGAAAGGATTTCCACTTCTTTTGGGAGGGAAGCCCTTGGCGGGTGTTCTTCCTTGGGCTGTTTGATGTACTTTCTCTTCCTCTGGGTGATCAGAGGCGGCCCCGCATCGGCTATTGCTGTTGCCTCTGTGGGATCCACCCCCGTCGCCTTAATCATCAAGGCTGCCAGTGACGGGGAGGAAGGAGGGTGAATTGGTTCAGCCATTAGCGGGGGAGTGGCGAGCCTTGTAATTAACTGCTCCCTCATTTGCTGGGAGGCTGCCACAGACTGCTTAATCTGCTCCTGAATGGGGATTTGCTGTGCGGGGGGAGTTGTTTCTATCCCCTTTCCTTTGTCTGCGCCTTGTGCAGAAGTCCTGGCCCCCGGAGTCAACTTTGGTGCCGGCGACGGTGTTGCTTTTGGATGAAAAGCTAAAGGACATAAATGAAAAAGTTAATCATAATGGACAGCTCATCAAATTAATCCTGAAGCATAGCAATGAGGGTCTCAAAGTTTCTGTGATGGATTTAAAAGATTTGTATGACTATCTGGAGGGTAGTTTGATGGAAAAAACTACCATCATAGTGGAGGTAGATGTTGGGGGTAAAGGTCAATCTTCGGGGCCGGGAACTAGAATAAGAAGCAGTATAAAGATGAAAATATTTGAAATGCCTAAGGAGGTTACAAGCTTGAAATACTCTATCCAAAAAATGGAGGAAATGCAAGAATAGGCTGAAAAGGCCACTGAAGCCAAGAAGTAGTTCTTGCTGGTTTTTTGCTGGTTGTTGTGCTGTAGTCTATTTTAGGTTTTTATATGGTGCTTGCTTTGTTTTAGTATATTGGGTCAGGATCATGCTTTTTTTTTCTATTTTGCATGCATTCTTTGTTTGTTTGGGCTTTATAGTTAATATTTAGTCCTCTTTTGTAAATGGTTTTGTGGGCCATTCAAAACCCGTATTTACCTTTATCAAAAACAAATAGACCTTAGAAAAATATAGAAACCCTAAAATATAAAGGCACTATCAATATCTAGGAGGTTCATGTTATTGGATTTAAATCAATTAGAACTTGATATTTTAGTATGTGATAATGTGCTAAGAATTTATGTCTACTATTACTTATTAGGAAACAAAATTGAAATTAGGGTAAATTCTAAAGCATGCTATTCATTTGATGATACAAAAGGAAAAATGCAAGATAATTGAAAGGGCTTCACTTGATGTAAATTAACTATAGACATGTCAAACTATGTTGCAAAAACTTGAAAGAAACTACTTGTGAAATTTGGAGAAGCATCTAAATATAAGTTTAAGGTCACCAAGAAAAGGTAAAAATCCCAAGGGATCACTAGTCACCTAGGGATTGCTTAGAATCATTTCCAGAAACTATTAAAACTTGTAGGATACCTCTATGATGTGATTTAAATACTATTCCTTTCTAACACCTTCTTTGGATTTACATAAGTCATGTCATAAATCATATACAAGAAAATATTGATGTGACATCCTAAATTGTAAGCACTTGTGTTCTCTACAATATAACTTGATTGTTTAGCACTTACCTTAGTGTATTTGCATTATAAATTTTCATTCTAGGACTTCATAATTGCACTTAAAGTGCATACCTGATTCAAATTTGAGTCCTCTTCTCTCTCCAAATTGTGCAAAATTGAGGTAGGAACTAAGTTCTTAGCATCCTCCTCTATTTTTCTCCAATTACAAAATTTATTTCATCTCCTAGGCCTTATTTCACCACCTTTTTGCCTCAGAATTCTACCCTGTTGTAAGAATCAACTATAGTTTTAAACCTCAAACTATCAAATTTACAGTGACCCATCCATCATGTTTAATTATGACTCTCAAAATTACTATAAAAGCAACCTAATTAGTTTATTTTTGCATAATTAAATGAAGTGCAAGGTAAAAAACCCAATTTGATTACAACAAGCAATTGAAAGGTGGAAGCTCAAGTTTTATGACATCCATTGAAGCAAGGGTGAGCTATTGAAGACTTCATTCAAGTATTAAAATCAAGCATCTACAAATTCATTCAAGCATTCAAGACATCATTCTTTACATCATGGAGTTTCAAACAAATTGTGATGATGGCTAGGAATACTTTTTCCCTTGGGGGCTTGGTATAATTTCAATTTTATTTACAGATCTATACATTCATAAATCCTATTTACATGCTTTCAATCAAATGATGTTTGTATTCTACTTGTTAGGCTTTCAATCTATCACACACAGGATTAGATACAGACATTTACTTTGTCATTTTAGCTCAATTATCATTCTAGACATACTCTGCATTCATGAGCACATCACACTTTACATATTCTTACGACTATCTGTGGAGGTAGGAATCACCAAAATAGGGGGTTTACTAAGAAAAAACCCTATATATACACCCACCCATACACTTTTCAGAATTACAAGTTGCAGAAGTAAAGATTCAGATATGGATCCAGAAATAGGACATTCAGATTGTTCCATAACCATTTTGTATTTTAGTCCAAAAAGCCTCTAGATAAGGCTAAGTTGGTTTGACCTTGTCGACAAACATGTTGACTTAGTTTTACCTTGTACTTTTCTAGCTCAGAAAGTTCTAGTGCAAGCTGTATCAGATTCTAGGTTTCAAAAGCTAGAAAATTATAGGATTCAAGACTCTAACAGTCGCAAAATTTAGGCTCAAAGTGTAATCTTTCACTTCAATTTCTAGGTGCAAACATTCTTATCCCTATTTCCTTTCATTTAATTTTCATAGATCATATTTATCTCTCAAATTTACATAACATTTACAATTTCTATTGGAATCAACCAAATCCAACCCTATAGAGCATAGATCTTGAGTTGGCATCTTTACTCACTAGGTTGTGTGGTGTGAGTGTTCCAAGGCTTGCTAGCACTTCATCCAAGAGACTTATATTATCTTTGAACCTTATCTCCTCTAGGTCCTAATTGGCTTAGATGATTAACTAAGTCCAATTCCAACTCTTCTCTAAGAGTTTCACTCTTTGTGCTTCTCCTTTGAAAGACTAACACCTTTTAGTTAGTTCAATTCTTCACTTCTTCCACTACACTTAGAAGGATCTAAGTACCAACTCCACTCTAGAATTCATGATTCATTGAAGGGGTGCAAGGCATGTTATAATCCATGCATATGTTCCCATTTGACTCCATTTTTATGGATCCCTTAACCTATTTTAGTCAAGTTCAAACTTTAGTCTCCAAGAGGCCTAATTGGGCTTATTTCCTTGTAGCCTTTTACAATGAAATTTTCCCAATTATTTCAAAACTTTCCCAAATAAGTTGAAAATCCAATCCCACATTTAGATACCCTTTATCATTCCTCAAAATATTTTGTAAGTTTTAATCCCCTAGTTCATCCGTACATATGGTTCCTACAATCTAGGTCCAATACGGCTAATAGGCCTAATTTCTAGGACTGTCTGCAACACAGTTTAAAACTTGCTAAAAACTTGATGTGAACTCAATCCTCACAATATATCAAGATATGAAAATACCCTATCTGGAATTATACTTGTCCTGTATAGTACTTCTCTACCCTACAAGATTTTCTCACTATTTCATCTCCAAACCTCTAACCAAACGGTGTATGCTCGCCTGGGGCTTGGCACTAAAAATAGAAAATTGACCTTTCATGACTCCTAAATCTAAATATATATAGACCATTAACTCCCCTAACATTTTCATCTATCCTTAGGAAGATCCCATGGTTAGAATTCATGGGGGATCCATGAATCGACTGACTAGTCAGGACAGGACCAGTGAACTCACAAAACTGAAAACAATTTAGTTAAGACCTTCGAATAACTCTAATAAACTTTCTTACTGAATGAAAACACTTCAAACTATCCTATGAACACAAATAAACAACTAAACTAAGGCATTCAATCCATTAGATATCACTGTCTCACTGAAAAGCTCAGATTTCCTGAATACAAAGTTGTAGAGCTATATTGAATAATCAAAACTTGTTACAATAGATGACTAACTTTGAGATTTGAGCCTCCTTTTGCATTAGATTCCATCTTCCATGTTTTTAGGTCTTGTTGGTCTATTCCCCACTCCTATTTTCAAGGGAATCCTATGTAACCGAGTTGCATGCAACATTTGCAATAATTGCAAACGTTGTCATAGCAGCTTTTTAGCCACTTTTTGGCATCTTTGTCATTATACCAACTTCCTAAGTTTTAGAACCTCTAACATCTTCATTTTGAGGTTCCAAGATCATTTATGACCTGATGGCATCTCTATGACATCATTAATGTTTTTAAGACACATTGAAGACTCTAACTCAAACTCCTAACACTAAGAATTTTAAAAACTACTAACAATTGCTAATTTGGTGACCTTAGTCCTAATGACTAACTCACATAGCCCACATTGCAATGACCTTCTAAGGTCCAAAATAAACAAACTATCTTGACTTGACCAATGTCAAGTACAAGCCAAAACATCCTAACTATGGAGGTTATCCTAGGTGTGCTCCTGCACCATCCTCCCCAAAAACAAAAGATCAATCCATCCTTGGATTTAGGACGCTTGGATCGATCCCCATCTTCTTGAACTTTTATTCCTTTACCCACATTGCATCAGCATCAGTTTGACCATTCTTCTTGATCAAGTGCTCCTTGTATTCTTTGGTTCTAGTCTTCTTGTAGACTCTAGTATCCAATACACTGTCAGCTCCTGTGACTGTAGCAGCAGATAATTGGAGATCTTCCACATCTCTGATCACATCCTTGAGACTATGATCCATGTCTTTTTTTGGTCCTTTGTAATTGACTAAGTCTGCAATATTAAAAATAGGTGACAGTCCACTATCTTCCCGGAGCTCAACTCTGAATGCTTTATCACCATACTTAGCTAAGATATTACAAGGACCTATCCTTCTCATCTGCAACTTGTGATGGACTCCCTTTTGAAGTCTTGATTTGTTGACATGCACCATGACCATGTCACCCACATTGAACTAAACTGTTCTTCTACTCTCATCAACCTTGGTTTTATGTTTCAAGGTGTTCTCTGTCAAAGTATTCTGGACTGTATCATGTATTTCCTACATTGCATAAGAAAAATCATCTTAATATCCACTTACCTTTACTCCATCCTTCAAGTCTTTCAACTCATAGACTCCTCTAGGATGCAATCCATATACTATCTCAAAGGGGCTCTTCCTTGTTGACTAGTTGATGGTGTCATTGTAAGCATACTCAGCTTATCCAATCAATTGATCCCATTGCTGTCCATATTCCTTGGTCAAGCACCTTACTATATTTCAAAGGCTCCTATTCACCACTTTGGTCTGACCATCAGTTTGGGGATGATATGCAGACCCAAAGGATAAATTTGTGCCCAATCTTTGGCAAAGAGTCTTCCAAAAATGCCTCATAAATTTAGTGTCTCTATCTGACACAATGCTCATAGGTAACCCATGGATTCTTACTATCTCTTTGAAGAAGAGAGAGGCTATTTGGCTGGCATCATTAGTTGTGTTGCATGGCACAAAGTGAGCCATATTGTTGAATTTTTCCTCAACTACATATACACTATCCATGCCTTGTCTTGGCTTAGGTAACCCAACTACAAAATCCATGCTCAAGCATTCCCATGGCCTAGTGGGAATAAGTAGTGGCTGATAAAGGTCTACATTTGAAGAATTACCTTTGGCTCTTTGAAATGCAATACAACTTTCCACATACCTCCTAACATCAAGATTCATTCTTGGCCAATCATATAACCTTTGAACAATTTCTTGGGTCTTAGTGATCCCAAAGTGACCACTCAATGCACCATTGTGTTTTTCTTCCATTAAGTTCTCCCTAATAGACCCTCTAGGGACACATAACTGATTTCCCTTAAACAAAAGATTGCTTTGCAAAGTGTATTCAGCATAATTTCTATGAAAATGATTCTTGTATTCAACACATACCTTATAAATGTCTACAAAGTCTTCATCATCAGCATATAGATCCTTGAAATGATCTATTCCCATACTCTTCAACTGAATTTCCTAAATTGTGAGAGCTCTTCTAGACAATGCATCTGCCACTTTATTGACAACACCTTTCTTGTGTTCTATATTAAAGGTATAAGCTTGTAGGTACTAAACCCACTTCATGTGCTTGTGACTTAACTTTTCTTGAGAATTCAAGAAACTTAAAAGATTGATTATCCGAGTAGACTATGAACTCCTTGGGGAGTAAATAGTGTCTCCATTTCCTTAAAGCCTGAACCAATGCATACATTTCAAGCTCATAGGAGGAGTACTTCCTCTTGGCTTCACTCAACTTTTTAAAATGAAATGCTACTGGTCTGCCCTCTTGGCTTAGGACAGCTCCAATAGCCACATTGCTTGCATCACACTCAATGGTGAAAAGCTTCTCAAAGATTGGCAAGACTAAGATAGGTTGGGTAGCAATATTTTCTTTTAACAACTCAAAGCTCTTAGTGGCTTGTTCATTCTACATGAACTTAGTCTTCATTCCTCCTTTGATTATGTACAACATAGGAGCACAAATAGCACTAAAATTCCTTATAAACTTCCTATAATACTGAGCAAGGCCATGAAAAATTCTTACCTTTATTGCTATCCTTGGATTAGGAAAATTCATGATGGCTTCCACTTTACTCTTGTCCATTTTCAGATTGCCATGAGATACAACAAACCCAATATATACTAACTCTGTTTTAATGAACTCACATTTCTCCAAGTTGATCATCAACTTCTCTTCATTCAGCTTCTTGAAGATAGTCTCAAGGTGTTGAAGATGCTCCTCTCTTGTCCTACTATAAGTCAGTATATCATCAAGATATACTGCTACAAATTTTCCAATGTAGTCTTTGAGGACTTCATTCATGAACCTCATGAATGTGGAGGGGGCATTAGATAGTCCAAATGGCATGACAATCCATTCATACAAACCTTCATTGGCTTTGAAGGTTGTCTTGCATTCATCTCCCTCATGTATCCTAATTTGGTCATACCCACTCTTCAAGTCTATCTTGCTATAGTACTTGACTTCACCTAGACAATCCATTAGGTCCTCAATCCTAGGTATGGGGAACCTATACCTAATGGTTATCCTATTTATGGCCCTTGAATCAATACAAAGCCTCCATGTTCCTCCTTTCTTTGATGCTAGGATAGTGGGTATTGCACAAGGGCTAATGCTTTTCTTGATAAGACCTTGGTTAAGGAGATCTTCTATTTGCCTAGCAATCTCCTCAGTTTGTTGAGGGGTCATCTTGTAAGCTACCTTATTAGGTAGGGTAGCTCTGGGTATGAATTCTATCCTATGACTTATGGCTCTTTTAGGGGGTAATGATGATGGTTGTCCATCACTTACTATGCCTTCATAAGTCTACAACATGCTTTGTATCTCCTTAGGTACCTCTGATTTGTTGTCTCCTTTTTCTTCATTCTTTTTTCTTGGCCTTAGTACCAATGCATAGCCAACTCCTTCTCCTTCTTCCATGGCTTCTATAAATTCTTTTTCACCCACCATAAGCACATTAGGACCTGCTATCTTCACATTTTCATCCTCTAACAATGATTGGATTTTGAAAGTTACTTTATCCTTCTTGAGTGTATAGGAGTTCTTCACTCCATCATGGATAGCTTGGTGGTCAAATTGTCATGGTCTACCTAGGATCAAGTGACATGCATCCATATGCAGCACATCACATAGAACCTTGTCCTTATATCTCCCTATAGAGAAATCCACCCAAGCTTGCTCGTTGACTAAGACATGTTTTCCCTTATTGAGCCATGTGACCTTGTAAGGATGTGTGTGGGGTATCCTTGTCATGCTGAACTTGCTGACTACTTCCTCTGACACAATGTTGTCAGTAGACCCTGATTCCATGATGACTCTACATACTTTTCCCATCACCTTACATTTGATTCTAAATAGGGACCTTCTTTGGCTTGGTTCTTCTCTAACCTACTCCTTGATCAATGTTCTCCTCATCATGAGGTTCTCACCTTCTTCCAAATTTAATGGTACCTCAGAGTGTGTCTTTGCTGCATTTATCTCTTCATGAACTAAATTAGTTCTCTTGTTACCTCCTTGAGAAGTACTACCATTCTCTGGACACCTATAGGCAGGGTGTCCCATTTGGTTGCAATGATAACATTTCATATTGGCAAAGTAATTTCCTCTTCCTTGTCCAACACTTATTCCTCTAAAATTTGAGTTCCTTCCTCTACCACCTCTGCTAGAACTTCCCTCTTGCTGCTCAGTGTATTTGAATTCTCCTTGTGTCCTTGATTCTGAACTTCTTCCACCATAGCCACCTCTTGATCCTCTACTATCCCTTCCTTTACCTCTTCCTTTGGAGGTTTTCTCTTTTTTTCTTTTGCCTTTCTCCTCTATCTTTAATTGCATTTTATAACATTGGTGAATGGTTTTGAAGTTCACAAGACTCATATCTTCTTAAATAGACCACTTGAGTCCATTCAAATATCTAGCTAGTTTGATTCTTTCATCCTCCACCACTTGTGACCTTAAGCACAAATTTTGGAACTCTTCGATGTATTCTTGGACATCCAAATCTTTTTTTCTGAGATTTTGTCTTCTCCTATGCAACTGAACCTCATAGTCATTAGGCAAGTAGGTCTACTTTATCTTTGACACCATGCCTTTCCATGTGACTATAGGACTCCTTCCTTCTTTCTCCCTTTCAGTTTGAGTAAACTTCCACCATGTGAGAGCTGATCCTCTCAACCTTGACTTGGACACATTCAATTTTTGGGCCTCTGTTACACCATCACATTGGAAATGGTTTTCTATACTGTCAATCCAATCCACAACTGAATCTAGATCCATTTTTCCACCAAATATTGCTACACCTTCCAAAGCTTTGCCACTTAAAGCCTTCAATTCCTTTAAGAAGGGTTCTTCAGCCATAATAGGGTCAGGGGTTAGAGCTTCCTCTTCTAAATCCAATCCCTTCTCCCTTCTCCCTTCTCCCTTGCTTCTTCTTCTTCTTTCTGATCTATCTTGTCTTTCATCTTATCAGCTTTGTCTTGGACTTCTCCCAAGAGTTAATCCATTTGAAAAAATCTTTCTCTTAACAACTTGTTGTCTTCTTCTTGATCATCCACCTTTTTGGCTAACTCGGTGTTAGTCACCATGGTTTTTTCTTCTACTGATTCCACTAGTATATTCTCTCCAACTGATTTAGTAGGCTAAAACATCCACCACAAGCCTGATCTTAACCTAGCTCTGATACCAATATGGTGTGAGTGTTCCAAGGCTTTCTAGCACTTCATCCAAGAGAATTATCTTGTCTCTTCTAGGTCTTGATTGGCTTAGATGATTAACTAAGTCCAATTCCAACTCTTCTCTAAGAGTTTCACTCTTTGTGCTTCACCTTTTAATGACTAACACCTTTTAGTTAGTTCAATTCTTCACTTCTTCCACTACACTTAGAAGGATCTAAGTGCCAACTCCAATCTAGCATTCATGATTAATTGTAGGGGTGCTAAGAATTTTATAATCCATGCATATGTTCCCATTTTATTCCATTTTTATGTATCCCTTAACCCTTTTTATTCGAGTTCAAACTTTAGTCTCCAAGAGGCCTAATTGGGCTGATTTCCTTGTAGCCTTTTATAGTGACTTTTTCCCAATTCTTTCAAAACTTTCCCAAAGAAGTTGAAAATCCAATCCCACATTCAGATACCCTTTATCATTCCTCAAAATATTTTTTAATTTTTAATCCCCTATGTTATCCATACATATGGTTCCTACAATCTAGGTCCAATAGGGCTAATAGGCCTAATTTCTAGGACTGTCTGCAACACAGTTTAAAAATTGCTCAAAACTTGATCTCATGGATTGGTATGAACTCAATCCTCATAGTATGTCAAGATATGATCATACCCTATCTGGAACTATACTTGGCCCATACAACACTTCTCTACCCTGCAAGATCTTCTCACTCTTTCATCTCTAAACCTCTAACTGGACAGTGTATGCTCGCCTAGGGCTTGGCACTAAAAATAGCAACTTGACCTTTCATGACTCCTAACTCTACAAATATATAGACCATTGACTCCCCTAACATTTCCATCTATCCTTAGGAAGATCCCATGGTTAGATTTCATGGGGGGAGCCATGAACCAACTGACTGGTCAGGACAAGACCAGTGAACTCACAAAACTGAAAACAATTTAGTTAAGACCTTAGACTAACTTGTTGCCCCACTTTTGGTCTTTATACCTCAAGACAAAGGTGGTTGTTCAATGGGTATTAGTAGTCTCAGAAGTTTCATGTAAGTCTAGAGTCTAAGTCTAGAGATCCCTTTAGGCTAGAAGGCCTTTATCGGATTTCCCAAATCTGCCTTCTCCTTCTTAAGCCGGGGAAAATCTAGGTCTGAAATCATGTTTTTATTGGGTAGGTTAAGTTCCAAATCCGGTAAAGGCCATAGTTTGAAAGATTCTAACCTTAGTCTTATATACAAATGAAATATTTTTTCTCATATCTTCAGGTTGCAGTACTAGCGGGAAATCAAATTTTAGCTTCTCCATGGCGGAATATCACCTGCGGAGTGCGCTTTCTGCAATTGATAGACTTAAGAGTATTAGAGGTAAATAAAGATGGAAAATGAGGAAGTCAAGAACAAGAAATATTTGAGCACTCAAATCAAACCTATGGGAAACAAAATAAATGATCAAGGGAAGAAAAAATCATGGAGTTAGCTCATAGGTGGAAAAGTGGAAAATGGCTTCTCCTCTACTCCTACAGGCAAGTTTTGACTCGTGAAGTGCATTTTCTGCCAAACTATCAAGGTGAAGAAATTTTGAATAATATTCCATCCCATAAGAGATCCAGCATATAAAAAAGGTCAATGGAATCAACATATATCATTTTGGCACCTCTATAGGCCAGAATTCTCCTTTGGCAGATTTTCAAACAGAGAGCACTACAAAAGTATTTCTCTGCCCAAAGGAGAAGCAGAAAAGTAATTTTATGAAGCTTCAAGAAAGTTACCGTTATGGTTAATAAAGTGAAAAGATGTTTCCTAATGGCATGTAAAGAAAAGTAATTAATTCAAATAAATTTGTTTTACTTTGTAACGGACTTGTTCATTAATGTAGAGGTCTTTTCATTTGTGTGGTGCGAGAAGTCAGCTGTTAAATGGTAAGAATTCAAAAAGTATATGATCAGTTGGATATTTTGAACTAGAACCACCATTATTCACCAAATTGTTTGAATTCAAAGTCACTAAGACCAGTTTCTCATTGTCTCTGTATCCTGAAGAGAAATTTGAATCCCTAGGTTGAATCATACTCACATGGCTTCTAGATTTGTAGGGTTCGATGGAATGAATGACATTATCTCTGATTGGCACAAAATATTAGACACCTCACTGAAGTTCTTTGATATTCAAAACTTCTAGAATAGATTGAGAGTGGAGCAGATGCATCCTATTATAGAAAATCTCAAGGAGAACGGGTTAGTCGAAGCCGCCGATTTTCTTGTAGTGGTTCAAACTCCTGAATTGGTCTGGGACTGTATAGCTCGATACAACCCAGACACCAAGCAAATTATTCTACCTGACAGAACGGTGCTCCCCTCTATTGATAGAGATTCTATCCAGAATTCCCTTCGTATTCTAGAGCAAATGAAATACTCTGAAATGACTTATAGTCGGGCGGTCTCTGAATATTCAGCGAAGAGACCGGTATGGAAGAGAGAGATCATGAAGTCATGGTTTAAAGAACCAAAGAGCGCTAAGGGATCATGAAGTCATGGTTTAAAGGTCATGACTTGGAGAAAAGAGAGAGATTCTACACCCGGTTAACTATTGGACAGATCAAAAAGTTTAATGTTAACTTGTAGTAGAAGGGCTAGAAGATGATGGCAATCATCTGTATGATGATACATACCTGGAGAAGATAAAGTCCACCCCTATCAGCTCAGAGCCTATGTTGTACCAAGCAGTAAGTGACTTGCAGGCTCTGATGGGGGGGATTTACAAAAGAACAGTCCAATGGGTTGAGTGGACTGCAGGCCGAAGGAAGAGGTTAGAAAGGAAGCCTCCCGCTTAGTGAACTTTGAAGACTGCTTTCGGCATTGCAACCACTTCATCAACAACAATCCCAATAGTTGCAAAAGGATCAATTCAACCATCGAGAGGAGGTGATGAACCTCTTTAGAAGACTTCTGTCTTAGAGAAGACCTATGGAGAGGGTCCTCTTCTAGATATCAGAGCCACTGAAGAAGCAGTCGCATCAGACCCACTCAAGTCTACAGTCGAGCTTCCTAAAGTTATAGAGTTTGAAAGGCTGGCTAGTGCTATTTTTGTGGATTCTCCAGCCGGGACCTTGACCCAAGAAACTCCAAGGTGGGTATCACCTATCATAGTTGAAGTAGGAGAGGATAGCCCTAGTACCTTTGCTATAGAATTAGATAAAAGGGGTGGGGAGCAACAGGAGGTTGCTCAAGTTGTTAAATTAATCTCCTCCTCACCCACTTTGGTGAATCCATTCGCTTCTCGCCCTAAAGTGACTCCTCCACTCATAAGGAAGTTGTTCATTGAAGAGTTGGTGTCTTCCAACAAATTTACCAGCGTAGAGTCATGGATAGAAAATACTCTAGAGCACAAAAGCAAGAGGGTGGGGGAAGCCAATCCTAGCAAAGACACTATATCACTTGCCCTTCAGCCCAAGGCTACCAAAAGCAAGCAGAAGAAAGTGAAGACAATGTCTACTCTGGGTCATGATCCTGAGATAGGGAATTTCACCATGGAAGTAGCCAAGCCCACTAAGGATGGTAGACTCAAAGATCTAACAACCTTAGACTTTTAGTTGTATTCATTCGATATGGGATTTGCTCGCCATGATACCAAGGTGGATTGGTGGAAATCCACTAATTTAGTGATAGAGGAAGAGCTCAAAGATCTCAAGACTTCCAAAATTTAGCTTAAGGTGGAAGTGGCCCAACTAACTGACTTCATCAGACAACTCCTCAATCCTATTGCGAGTGCTCCCAGTACCCAAATCTCCTTTGATCCCAGTGCTGCTGAGAACCAAGCCATTCTAGCTAAGTTGCAAGAAGACTGACATTATGGGCACATTGGTAAAAGGTGGATCGAGAGGCTTGAGTCCAAAGACATAGCAATTATTGAACAGTTAGGTAATACTCTCCTAAGGCTAGAAACAAAGAGGAACAATATTAGTAAGAATTTACAAACTCTCATGGTGGAAAGAGTAAGATGCCAAGAATGCATAGTCATGTTGCATGTGGCAGTGAAGATGAAGACTAAAGAAGCCCTAAAGGCTAAAATTCTATAGAAGGGAGATGAGCCTTTGATCGAATGGCTCCAAAGTCTGGAGTTTAAGGCTGAGATGATCATTCAAGCTAAGAAGGGATTACAACAAACTGATGTTAAGGTCCAAGAAGAACAGATTAAAGATTTTAAAATCCTCTTAGGACTTCATGCAGAATCACAAATTAGTGGTCAAGGTAAAGCAATGTTTGGAGTGGTCAACATCCATAAGTCATTCACAGATTATCTGCATAATTTAGCGGAGCAGTCTCCGTCTCACCTAGATAAGGTACTAGAGCTCCAATAATTGATTGGATGCATCTTTAGAGCTATGGAGGAATTGGAAGATCGAACAGATGTGATCAAGACTCTAGCCAAAGAACATTCCAGATGGCTCGTCCGTTACACTAATGTCCATGTCAACAGACATGAAGAGCTCATCCAAGTGATCACTGCTGTAACCACCTATAGGGCCAAATTAGATAAGGGGAAGGAAACTAAATCATAGATATATTCCCCCTTGTTCTATTTTTGTTAGTTTTGTAACACATAAACCTTTGGTTATCATTTCTGGTTGGGAAATTTGAACCATTTCGGTTACTCCTTTTGTAACGGTCCAATTTGGAACTCTATATGTATTATTCACAAAATCAATACAAAGGTCGGCTAAATTTTGGTGTGAGGAATAACATTTTCGCTGAGTCAATAGTGTATGTCTGAATGCCATTTCTTTAACTATTCCCTTGCATTTCATTTATCTTTGTATTGAATTTGAACGTCTCTTTTGAATTAGATTTGTAATCTGTATTCGAACTCAAATTCTGTATTATGATTTGATATATCTAATTAAGGGGAAAATTAGTTGCTATCCTAAGTTTTGGGAATGTTCTTATGATATAGATCGACTCAATATCACTACATTGTTAATCTTCAGTCTTGCATCTACATTTTTAGTAATTGTTCATGCATCACCAGTTTTGGGAGTTAATCTGATTGATAAGATCTTAGAATTGGCTAGATTTAGAATTGTATTTACTGCGCCTGAGATATTTCCTGTCTAGACTTAGCTTGGTTTACCTCTCCTACTCTTGGGTTAAGAGCATACCTCTATTAGATTAGGAAAGATCAAAATTCATTGAATATTATTCATATAAGGGAGATGTACCTTCTAATTCAAAGGGAAAATAGGTTTTCAAGTAACTATTTCCCAACTGTTGTATTCAATTGTTCTTAAACATTTCTGGGTATTTTAGAGTTACATTCAAAAGAAAAATCTGTTTACCAACATAACTCTAATCAACTTTCTTACTGAATGAAAAACACTTCAAACTATCCTATGAACACAAATCAAAAACTAAACTAAGGCATTCAATCCATTAGATATCACTGTCTCACTGAAAAGCTTGGATTTCCCAAATACAAAGTTGTAGAGCTATATTCAATAATCAAAACTTGTTACAATGGATGAATAACTTTGAGATTTGAGCCCCCTTCTACATTAGATGCCATCTTCCATGCTTTTAGGGCTTGTTGGTCAATTACCCACTCCTAGTTTCAAGGGAATCCTATGTAACCGAGTTGCATGCAACATTTGCAATAATTGCAAATGTTGTCATAGCAGCTTTTTAGCAACTTTTTGGCATCTTTACCATTATGCCAACTTCCTAAGTTTTAGGACCCCTAACCTCTTCATTTCAAGGATCCAAGATCATTTATGACCTTATGGCATCTCTATGACATCATTGATGTGTTTAAGACACATTGAAGACTCTAACTCAAACTCCTAACACTAAGAATTTTAAAAACTACTAACAATGGCTAATTTGGTGACCTTAGTCCTAATGATCAACTCACCTAGCCCACATTGCAATGACCTTCTAAGGTCCAAAACAAAAAAACTATCTTGACTTGGCCCATGTCAAGTACAAGCGAAAACATCCTAACTATCGAGGTTAGCCTAGGTGTGCTCCTGCACCATTGTGCTTTCCGAATCTATCTTGTAGGTGAGTATTTTATATTCCAATGTATAATAGTCCCCCATTATTTGGTGAGTGATCTATATCTTAGTATTTCTCACCATTTCATATTATACATCTTGGTGAACCTAAACCTTTCATGAATTATACCTTTTTTATTGGTTAGTTAGATCTTGCATACATTTTAACAATCTTAAAAAGAACAAAAATGTTTCCATTTAGTCATTAGATTTACTTTCCACACATTGAATTAGCTTAGACTTATCTTTTATGATTTCATTATCTTATTTATTAGTTACTCTTTGTTGCATCATAAAAAGAAAAAAAGAACAAAAAGATTGTTATCTTTCATTTTCTTGTATTTCATTTACATTTGGAAAATAAAATTATAATTGCACTTCATTTGTCTTTACCTTGTTTCTAACATGTATGGTTTCTTTATTAATGAGTATTTTGATGATTCATTTAGTACTCATCATGTTAGGCACCCTCATGAGGTGCCTTGTACTAAAGATTTTGTTAGGTGAATTCTTTGATGACTCCATCTCTACTAAATATTCCTCTACATCTCTTCAACCAACCTTTTACCAAAATTTGCTTAAATTTCTTCCTTTGAGTGATTTTGTTTACAACATTGAAACACCCAACGTAGTTGTCCATGCCCAACCTATGATAACTAATAAGATTATGATAACTATCAAAGGATGCACTCAATAAAGTTCCTGAAACACCTAACAAGCCCACGATTACTATTAAAGGTTATCCTCAACATTATTCTCCACAAAGTTTTACTACACCTGTGATTATGGTTAAAGGACATAATCAAAAAAATTCTTTTCACACTCCGAACAAGCATATTATAACTATGAAAGGAAACTCTAGAAGTCCTTTGGAGTATATTAGGGAATATCGTGTGGTGGATCATACCTACATTACAAGAAATAATCCTCAAACTACTAATCTGGTTCTTCCTACTTCTTTACCAACTTTTCAACACATGCTTCCTCTAGCACCATGCTTACCTCCCAAACTTGGAAAGGATTATCATTTGGTAGAACAATTATGTGCTACCCATGTTATTTTTTCCCATTGGGAACCTCTTCAAACTTCCCCTACATATCATTAAGCCTTGCAAAAATATTTAACTAATATTCTAGCTCCTCCACCTAATCAAGATAATATCAATTCCTTTTTGGAATGTATGCATACTATGTATGTTTTGGCTCAGATTATTTTCACTTAAGATGATTTACCCTCTAAAAGAGTTCAAGATCAACATGATGCCCTTATGTTGGATGTCCTTATCAATGCTAATCTCATTCATAGGACTTTAATTGATAATGTATTTGGATAAAATTTTTGCAGTATGGACATGTTGAAAGAGAGATCAAAGCTAATATTTCAACTATTAAACCTAATTTTATTCCTATTTATGGATTTTACAATGTTTTTAAGAAAATATTTGGTATCAATAACTTTCCTATTAAGGTAGGTCCCATTATTCTGGATACTCATATTCATGTGATGCCTGGACCTCTTCATTACAATCTTCTTTTGGGTAGACCTTGGTTGCATGCAATGAATTTTGTTCCTTATCTCTTCATCTAAAAGTCAAGTTTATCTATAAAAATTTGATGTACACTCTCATAGAGGATGATAGACTTAATAGTTTTTTGAATTTTGAATCAAGAACTAAACCTATGTCCATTGAAGAAAAACAAGATCAAGAACCTAAGGATGATCCTTCTCCTACTAGTTTCCTTTTAGATGATGATTAGGGGTCGTTAGATTTCACACCAACTTATATTGGATAGTACAAAATTTAAAAAATTAAACCTCAACAACCTAAACCTGACAAAGAATCTATAACATGAGCACCTCTTTCTAATGAGCCTAGTAACAAATTTGTTGCTTCTTCCACCATTGAATCTTTAAAAACTATCAAACCTTATTTTTATGACATATTGACTAATGAAGCACCATTAATTCTTTAGGATATCGCTTCTCGTTATGGTCTTGGTTATCATTTGTTAGAAAAATATGGATTCAATTGAAATAGATGTGGAAAATATGAACAAGGAATCTGAGTGCCCTTAGATAATGATGGACATGAAAAATCTTATGGATTAGGTTTTAATCCTTATAAGAAGCCACAACGAGTTACTCCCAATGCTAATAATATCTCTTTTGGACCTTTGAAAGTTGTGAATCCTCATCTCACTAATTTTAATCAATAATCTTCCTTAGATACCTTTAGTAAAGATGATTCTTTAGCTAAATTCTTGGGGGCATATTATGATCTCCCTTATTTTCATCACAATAGGAGATTTCCTTATTATTCAAATGTTGAAGCATACTTTGGGAAATAAACTATTTTTGAACATCATCTCCCTATGCTTATGGATGTCTCTCAAAAAAGTAATCTTTTGATTATAGATACCATTGATGTGCAAATGGATCCTTACAATAATGAAAAATTCATTAAAATTAGAGAATGTGTAGATGAGGATGCACGAAAAGAGCTTAATTCTCTTCTTCTTGAATTCTTTGATGTCTTTTCTTGGGAATATTCTGATATGTATGGTATTAACCCTAAAATTTGCATGCATAATATTTTCCTTCTTCCTAATGCAAATCAATTACAAAAAAAGATGTGCAACATGAATCCTAGTATTTCTCTTCTTGTAAAATATGAAATTGAAAAACTCCTTGACGCTAGCATTCTTTGTCCCATCGATTACTATCCTTGGATCTTAAACATTACAGTTGGATATAAGGGTGACAATAAAATATGACTGTGTACTATTTTTTTTTAATTAAACAAATCTTCCTTGAAGGATGATTTCTTGGTCCCTAATATTTACATGATTGTGGATTCTATGGTAGGACATGCTTTGTTATCTTTCATGGAAGACTTCTCTGGTTATAATCAAATCTTCAGCCCTACTCAAGATCAATACAAGACTTCTTTTATTACTCTATGGGGAGTGTGTTTCTGGGTTGTCATGCCCTTTGGATTGAAAATTTTGGGAGATACATATCAATGTGTTATGAACCTTATCTTCCATGATTACATCCATAAGATTAGTGAAGATTATGTTGATGACATTCTTTCCAAGTCTATTTCTTGTAAGGATCATGCTCATAATCTTAGACAAATCTTTGAAAGAATGCATAAATATAACATGTGTTTGAATCCTCAGAAATGTGCTTTTGGTGTGGATAGTGTAAAATTTCTTGGATTAATCATTTCAAACAGGGTTATTGAGGTGGAT